>JAAXOA010004269.1:0-10470 GCA_036561885.1 Salina celebensis
AACCAATCTACCTAACGTTGTTCGGAAATTTACTTATTTGTGTGTCATTCCTTCTAATCGTTCCAGCCTTGTTTGCTGAAGAAAATCGGTATGAAAACAATACTAATTAGATAATGGACACTACAAACAGTAATAATATATTGACAAGTCTATTAAAATTTGCAGAGTTTTATGGCTTGTGGTCCCTCTAATTCTAACAAGTGAGTGCTTCTGGCTGTATATCTGTGAAGACATAAAACGTCCTGTTTACATCACTCTGATCGGGAATCTTTTGAATACAAGTACGATAATGATCATGGGGCGTCTCGTTTTCCAGCCTGCAGATAGGTAAAACCATTCCCAATCAAAAAATAATTTTCATCCAATAAATACAAACAACAAAAATCATAATTTTTTAACCCATTTATTTCCAGAGTCCTTGTGGTAACAGTCGTCGGCCATTTCTTCCAAATTACAGGTTTCACTTGTTACTTTGTATCAAGCGCCCTTGTCACACTGAATGCTTTGAAAACCTATCCAAACTTTCAAAACCTGAGTACCTCGCATTACGCCCTTGTGGCGGGTTTATGGCAGTCAATGTTGTCGCTTGGAGCCTGGGTCGGTTCGATTGCGGGTGATGTATTTTATGATACCGGCGGATTCCGACAGGATTCATGGCTGATCTTGATAACATTCTTTTTAGCTGTAAGCAATTCATTCAACTTAGCTTGATTTCTTTCAATTGATATAATCATTTTTCAAATATTGTCCACAGGGCTTGGCAACGGTGATGTACACTTTCGACACTCCTATCTCATGTTCCTATTATGTTACACAAATGGTCGGAGAAAATACACCACTTGTGCCAATTCAAAGGCCCAAGTACAAACGAGACATCGAAGGAAATATAATCGGAGAGACAGAACCGCTGCTCCAACAAGACTATCAAGCAATTTGATCAAGTGAAAAATAAAAATATAAAATGTGTTCATAATGAAGGAAACGTTCTTTGTAAGCATTTCGATCATACAATGATTGCGTTAGCTATGTACATCTTTAAAATCAACGTGTTTACACGTTACTTTAGAAAGTTGTCCGAAACCAAGATTAATTTGTAATAGGAATTAAAAAAAATCAATTATGCATATTAGATTCTGTTCAGACACACGCAATTATTGGGGACTAAGAGAAAGTTTTTTGTATGAGTTTGCTTCCAGCGAAAAATTTCCAAAACGGATGATACTAGTCAACCTAATGACAAGAGTATTGATTTACTTGCCAATGGCAATTGCTAAGTCCCAGAATCCATAAGCGTAAACACAAGCTCTTTGTCCTGATCTGACTTTAACGCAAATTTGTGCACTGTATGGAGACATTATTTCACTTGGTGACCACAACATTTGCTAAGAATCACATTATTTCTGTGAGTAATTATGTGGATAATATGTTTATCTCTATCCAAGTATCGAAATGTCTGATTCTTAAATCCACTACGATTTAATCTGTTATTTCTTTTTTTTCTGCATCAACAAGATAGTCTGGTAGAATCAATGTACCACTTATTACGGTGCAAGTATTTTTATATAATGAATCTAGAGGCAATTAGGATTTTCCGTAATAGTCGGACATTATTCTAGTTAAAAATTGTCACCGCTAATGCTGCATTTGAAAAACCAAGACCCCATACGTTGTTAGCAAACCAAGTGTCTAAAAACCGCAAGAAATTCTTTTACATGGCTATCATAAAGTATCTTTGTACCAATATTTTAAAGCAATTTTTACCGATCCAAGAAAATTGAAAGTCAATGTGAAAAAGGAGCACGATATGCCCACTGGTTCTACCTCAATTTCATGGCCTAGTGACAGCATTAATAATCGCTCATCATGCGTTACTCCATGCTGTAATCGATGGGATGATAACCACTGTTTGCATGAATCTCGAACCTGTGTTTTCTCAATTGAACTAATCATGATTAGGTCATTTTAAAATTCTAATTTAGACGAATGCTGCAAATTACCATGCGAGGCATTTCAGACCCAATCCATAAATATATGCAAAATACGACGTCGGTAATTCCGATGTACCATTTTTCGATCTGGAAATGTAGTGTTAATCATAAGAAGGAAATATAAAAATATATTCTGCATATCTAAAAATGTGTACCAGAAACCAGTCATTATCTTTAGGACTTCCATCTTTGATGATCTGTGGAATTGTCGCCAAGAATGTTAAAGCACTTATGTAATTCGCCAGAAAATAGCCCATTTGCCCATCGCCTAGTCACCACGGTCAGTGTTCGGATTGAATCATATCTATGAATCACTTTCTCCACGCGGTCTTCTGATTCTAAAACTTTCTCAAAGTGTTTTCCCATAAGATAAAATTCCATGCATAGAACAAGAACAACCAATCTTGAAACCGGATACAATACGGATGCATGAGCGCAGCCCGTTTTAAAAATTATTTCCAAGACATGCTCGGCACTTGGAAACGCTGTGGAATTAAAAAGTGTAAAAATCCACTTTGAAATGGTTAGCAACCAATCTGTAGCATCATTTGATATTCCTATCCAAAAACTTAACACCATTTGGGATACATATGTAAATGCTGTCATAATCACTACAAGGAAATGACAAAGTTTAAAAATACGAGCTGGAGGATACTCATAACTCCATCGAGCAATGGTATGTACAACGTTCAGGAAGTCCTCAATCTCTTGTTGGTTTTTCCAAACAATTCTGACCAGCGAAGCGACAGCAAATGATCCACTCACATAACCAACTCCAGAAAACAGTTTGGATACGTCGGATATACAGAGGATATGTTCACGGTTGGAGTTATGGTGGCTCCAAGTTACAATCAGGAAGAGACAATGGGTTAAAATACAAAGCGCCTACAGAAATAATGGACTAAACTATAAAAAGTGATTTTTTCTGCAAGAATTCGAATATATTGCGTTACCGTTTGCTTGGCGTTGTGAGTAACTCTATATGCCCCAGACTTTTTGCAAACGTATACCTTAAAAGGGACTAACTGAAGGTAATAAAGCGAGTTAAATAATGTTTTAAATCGTGTTGACCTGAGGAAACTATCCATTCTGTATGGAAATGTGAAAGGCGTTCCTTGAAAATTATACACGGAAAATTCCTGAACTTGGTTCAAAAAATGTCGGTTGGATGGCTTCTAATTGAGTAGGGTGTGTGAGTATAGATTAGTGTGTCATATTTTGTCAATACTATTGCATATTGGAAGAGAGAAAATTTGATTATGTTCATTGCCGTGAATTGGGAGACAATTATTTGTTTAAGTGGCCAAAGCAACTTTATAGTATTGATGTTAATGTCTGTCTATCGGTTGCACGGAATTATAACGGCCGATTACGACAAATATTATTAGTGATTTTGATCTCCGTATGTTCATGAGTTTGCGACAAATCAAGTTAAACTTACTGTTTCATTATTTTCGAAAATTTTATTCCTGATTTGGACAGCTAATATATTTTTTCCTTATTGCACCCATGGTTAATTTCTTTTTAATTAATTTGAATTCGCTTTTGCTAATGCCAGATTTCGTGTAAAACGGACCGATTTTTGTGATAATTACGGGTTTTAATTTGGTTATTACACATATCAAATATTTGAGTATAGTCGTTTGTATTTCTTTTACAGGCTGGAACTAAGTACACATACAAAGCAGATATCACGACTCACAGTTTTCACAATGCAAACCTTTACGAACTGTGTGTTTTTTTGTATAGTGCGATAAATTAGTATCTTCCAATTAGTGGATATTTACTTCATTCTTTTAACTGGTTTCAGGTTATTCATTCACTAGTTGAAGATATAACAAAGTTGAGATTAGTAGCTCTCTGCAGTTGGTTCCCTAAAAATATAATTTCTAAACATTACAGGCATTTGTTATTGTTATATGACTTACGATTGTTATAATTGTACTTGGTTAAATATCAGTTTTAGTTGAATTATCTAATTGTTGTGTTTAAGCAGCAGAGATTTAAATGATAATTAAATTTTTCTCGGCAAATAGTAAATCTCAAAAATATACCAAATTTATAATATGTCGTTTCGGCTTTCGGTATGGTTATTAGGAGACTGTATGGTTACCCGAAAAAATTTCATTAGAAACTCGATAGTAATAAGTTAGTAATACCTACAGTCAAATACTTTAAAATTCATTGTATCACAAATAAGAAAATTTTTATCGGATTAATGTCAATATCAATAGGCTTGGCGACGTGAAGTTGACGAAAAACCTGCATTGAATTAAAAAATTGCTTTCTACTTGTCTATTAATAAATTTCAACTATTTTCAGCAGTCACGAAGAAAGTACATAATCCAGCAATGGAGTTCCTCACAAGTATTTTAGTCATCTTGGTATAATCAATTGCTTTCTCTAGCGTTATCGTTGGTATTACTTTGGTTGTTCGTTATCGTTGGTATTACGTTAGTATAGTCTCAAGCAGAAGCGTTAAAAGCTTACTTAGCCAATTCAAACATCATTTGGCTCTAGAGCTAGGCCTTTCGGTTGGTACGTATTTGTTCAAAACTTTCATACATTTACTCATGACGGTAATAACTCAACTAAGCTGTGCAGAATACCTATCTATAAAGCTCATAACAAAGTCCTATAGATGGATTTGGCCTTATCCATTTGTCTGGGACTTTGATAAGAATGCATTGCGCAAAAATCTAGACAAGTACACGTCCGTGTGCCCATACGGCATTGTTCTGTTAGTTGGTTTCTTAATAATTTGTGGATTGAATACAATAATTTATTCACACGTATTACCAACTCATGCATTTGCACGTATTGACGCGGTCATAGTGTCACTGATATCAGTTGGTCTGTCCGGACTCTACGTTGGAATATACATATATCCGATAAAATATCAGGTAGAATTGCTTGAATCGTTAAATGCTACTTGTGAGCTGGACCAGCGAGTGACTGAAGGTAATTTATGCTTATATTTTATACTTAGAAAGTACATGTGACTGGCTCACTAAGCAATGAAACATTAACTTGGAGTTTTCACCAACTCTAGAAAACAAACTGAACTACCACGCTCCTCAAAGGCAAACGTTGGCTTACTATTAATTATAATCACCATAGCGGGCACAATCCCCGTTCCATTGGTGTACGTCGCTTCGGGATACGATCCATTTCGATACATATTGGACTACATCCTTCCACATCCTATGCACCGCTCATTATCAACAATAATGCTTGCATATATTTGCCGGATAGGTGTTTCCATTGCTATGCTCCTCGAAGGTTTTCGATCATTGGCATTCTGGATATTTCTGGTATATATTTATATGAATAGAACAGAGTCTATTCTGAACCTTATGCAAAGTCAATTGTGCTCGACGAAATTCACTCAGGGTAATGAGATAATACGCCAAACTTTGATTATTTGGAACATCACAGAAGATCTTGTAAATGCTTCGTCTAACTTGTATCTATGTTTTAAACTATAATTTGTATGAATTCTTAAAAAACACTATGAAAAAAAAAATGATTTCGAGTATTTCTTTGACTGATGTTTTCTGTCCATGGTATAATTTGCCGCAACCTAACTTTGTAAAAATTTATGTGGAAACCAGAGAGACAATAAATGAATTTATTATTATTATTAACTTGGGCATAACTGTAATATTCATTATCATAGTCGTACTAACATGGTTGTGTATCAAAGGATCCTCTACTGCATTGGGAGGATTTCTTTACATTTGGTTTCTGTTTCTACTTGCGTGCATCTTGTAAAATAGTGTAATTATTTTGGGGACTGTATGCCGGTTGTGTGACCGTGTGGATGGCATACATTATGCATGGAAACTGCGACTTCAATTCCTCTATTCAAGACTTCCGACTAAGGAGGGGAAAATTCAACGCCTTCAATCTAAAGCTATCTACACATTCAAGGTGAAATATACTCCTATAGGAGTATTGGGAAGGAATTTTATGGTTACATTTGTGGAAATGTTATTAGCAAGAATATTTGACGCGATATTGATTATTGATTTGGAAGTTTAACAGTATAATTTTAAATCGGAAATTGAAAGGTTTTAATTGAATTGATCGCTTGATTTGCGAAACTGAAAAGAAGCCACTGGTAATTAAATATCTAATGTAATGAAAACAATCCTTTAACTTGGCTACTTTTACTGATATACTTGTTCCTACAATTACTTTTTAGATTGTCATGTACAAGCTTATCACATACACATGATCATTGAAATTTAGGTAATGCGCCTGTCTTATAAAAATAAACATAAAGAAGTTGAATATTGAACCGTAGTTTATGCCTTCATTGTTCGATAAGTTCACAATTGTCTAATGCTTTAATTTTTGCTCGAAATTATTTTTAGATTGATAATTATTTGGCTTCATGGAGCAACCAAATGCTTAGCGAAGGACATACATAAACCCAACATGTAGTAAATTGTTGGTGTATATATTGACTCTTCCTTTGGATATTTAAATATATGCTACCTCACCTGTAACAAATTTTGTCGAATATGCATAAGGAATCCTTAGATTTAGTTTTGATAGATATAACTTAGATAATGAATATCACTTAACTGATGACAAGTAGAAACAGAATGACATTCATGGAAATAGTTGACCGTCCCACTTTCACGAGCTTACCACAGTGACGCCATATATGTGAACCATAAGCAATATTGGTTAGCTCCTGGGATTGTTTTTCACCTGCTCGACGATATCGACGTTGACAAAAAGGCTATTCGTCTTTGTGGTGCTTAGCCTTTTTTGGCAATGAAACGTTCAAGTGATATGTTAGTTAGGATTTTTTTGGTTAGTAGTGAGGTTAATTAACTAAATTGGTTTTATACGTCAAAGCTAGTCCAGGTTGAATTTAGGTCTGTCTTTCTATACACTATAACTGAAGCAAGGTGCTCAGAAAGTATAAAGTTTTAATCATATTTCTTTGTAAAGCATATGGCAAAAACGATCTTTGAGTACTTCGGGTATGATAGCACAAATGGTCGCCACACCAGCTCCTCCCTGTCGGCAAACACCCCTGATAACTTTCATGCGTCCATGAACTCGGTGGGCACTCGGTACGTAGAGCTGTGGGTTCAAAATTTTAGAGTTCCATACTATCACACAAACTGTCTCCTGAAAATCACAATCTGGTTAGACCTTGTCTTGTTTATACCTACTCACAACACAGCTGCAGCTCATCTTTCCTGTAATTCTGGTACAATTTTACGCGACTTCTGTGTGGGGATACTAAGCATTTCTTTTCAAAAACGAAAAGTTTGAAGAACGTAGCATATTACAAGGAAACAAGTGTAAAGAGTGTCATTGTTGGTACATCATAATTTTGGAGAAAAAAAATCTATCTCGCCTCAAGACAATAACAACTTTTACACACACAATGAGTGAAAAAACTATTTCGTATTTTCTTTTAATAACTGCTGGTATTTACCCAATATCCGCGTTTCGTGCTCTAGTGTCGCAAGGTGTCGCGACAGAAACATCAGACAATGTGTTTCAGTTTTTCGATAAAACACTTATGGGTTGTACCATAAAAACTCTAATGCAAGGACAGCGTTCATATTCAGAGAGTATTTACTTAATGCTAATGCTAAATAACATAAATACTGGTTACACAACTTCAGCTAAAACCTACTTACTTGAGGATTACGTTCCATACACAAAACCAGTTCTGGATGTAATAGATGGGGAACGTTACATTATACATTCTGAATACCGGCAGCCTAATTGGATCTTTAAGCGACACACGTTTTGCTACGGCCATTTGTACCTGGTTGAAACTCCGGATGACCTTCTCAGTGCAATCCGTTACCACTTTGTTGATTTGGACCTAAGAAGAGAAACGCCGAACTATGTTATAATATGGGATCTGATTGATATCAGTGGGACATATAAGGCCATGTTCGCACATCAGGAGTTTTATGGAACCTTTATGGATTATCGAATGATCATAAGAAAATCCACCAAGACATCCGCCTTCGATGTCAGTCTGGTATGCGTCATATGTGCTAATCATATCCCGCAAAGACTGATCTCAGATCCAGTAACACCCCCTACGCTGACTAATATCGACCAAGGATGGAAACATATTCATAGCGACCATTTTGGATTGAAAGAATTGGCCTGTATTGCGTGTTTCGAGCCCCCGAAGGACTTTCTGTTGAATTACAGATTTGAAGCAATTGATATTGGCCTCGCAGCGTTGACCAACATGTCATTAGTCTATATTACGCCAGGAGTTCCCTTCCCAGTTTTCTCTGCTCTTGCAACAATGTCACATTTAGTTTTTGTTACACCTAAATCTATTCAAGTATATGAACTTAATCGGATGTACCCTTCATTTACAATGTCGATTTCTCACTCAAACTCCTTCGGATACAAAATGTTCACCGTGGTACACAAGTCTCTTCTGGCTCCATCAGGCCTTGCTGGACTAATTGCTCCTTTGCCCAAACACGTCTGGGTTACAATTGTAGCTTCTGGAATATGCCTTCTCATTATTCTCAAAGTAATTAACAACAATATACGCTACTCCTCTGTACTTCTCTCAATGTTTGGATCGCTGACAGATCACTGGATACAGTGTGGGACATATCGACTGAACCATTTCCTAATCCTTTGGGGAGTTCTTTCTTACTCAGTGACTGTTCTATACGGGGGTGAACTAGCGTCTACGTTAGTAATCCTCAAACCCCCAACATATCCTACCCGATTAACTGATCTTTCGGAGGTGCGCAGTCAGGTGGTAAGCTTATCCGGAGTTCTTTATGCCATCAATGGTACAATGACCTCCATGTTGGCGGACCAACTCAGTGACCAATTAAACAGATGGAAAAAATGTCAAACTAGCAATCGTTTGAGTCAAATCGAAAGTCAAGAGAAACTAGTCCGTGAGCTTCAAAAGGGATTTTGCCACCCTGCCATGAAAGTTTACAACAGAAGCAACAAAGAGTACCCTTACCTGTGTTTAAACAAGCCGCAAACCACAAAACATGAAATTCCAATAACATTTTTGGATTTTCACGAGAGTTACTTATGGGCAAGTTTTGCGTTTCAAGATTCTTCTTCATATTGGATAAGTCCATCCAGTCAAATACAGGATCGGCAAGAAATCTCAACTTTAGTTTTAAAAAGAAATTACTTTGCAAAGTTGGTACTGCCTATTGCCAGTTCATGGGTGGCGAGTGGCCTTCATGTGATGTCTAGCAGGGTACTACCACGAGATCCAAAGTATTACAACGTTTCATTTCTACATGTTCCTTATACCTTCAAAGGAGTTGAACCAACAGGTCCTATTGGGTTTACGCCGTGGAAGCTGTGGTCACATAAGTCTGTTCATATATTAACTGCAATTGTTTTGGGTGTAGCATTGCTTGTCTTTCAGGCCGAACGATTTTCAGGATCAAGATATGGGCTAATCGATTTGAAACTGATGATGGAGGAAATATGGCAGACAACCACAGCAGTGGTAATTTTCAAGACGAGCACTGGCACTAACACTTGCATGGACTGCGGGTGTACTGCGTGGGATTGTCTTTTTCGAAAATGCAACCATGGGAACGCCTGTGGCTTTAGCGGTTCGAAACCCATAAAAGTTTTGGTTTCGTGTTGTAGGAAGGGAACGAAAACTGCTTGAGCATAAACGTTTATTAGAAACATTGTTTTGCTAGTTTAAATAGATTATAAAGATTTTAATATATTGCTTACACAATTTGCATACGCTCTTTGTAACTTACATGAATTCTATCATGATATACCACCGTATAGTCTACCGTGATTATATTAAATCATAAACTTATCGCCAGTACAAAAAAGAGAGCAAAAGTTTTCAGAACAATTTCAACCGGACTAGACACTTGAAATTCGTTGTCCAATTGCTGGGACTTACTTTTTGACCACGAAGCCATTTCGAAAGATACGTAGTACCTTCGAACATTAAATCCCGTTTCTTCTTATAGGAAAGACTTTCTCCATTTTGGAATAGTTCTGAACTTGCTTAAATATTTTATGGAAAGCTGGTTAAGAAAAAGGACCGGCCTTCTTGAATAAAAACTTCGACGCTTTTTTTTTTTAATTTTTCAGAGTTTATTTGTTGTAAAGTCAATTTCATGTTGCGAGTGGGTGTGCTTAAAATGTTTGTAACAGTAGAATTTCCGTAGTTGTTATGAAACTAATGAGAGTGAGCAGTGTTTGTCTGTTTATTAGGAACGTTCCAAGCAGCCGTATTCCCACTGGATTCGACTGCATTATGTTTTGTAACCTGGCCGCCTGTATGCAATAAAAGTTAAAATTGATTTCATTTTTCAATACGTCCAAACAACTACAATTTTTTATACGAACGTCATGATTGATTGATTGATTGATACAAAGATTTATTGACCAATTTTCAGAAACATGCTTACAGGCAAATTGTTTTCATGAAACTGTCATAATGGCGAAGAATAAGTAT
>JAAXOA010004270.1:0-10469 GCA_036561885.1 Salina celebensis
AAAAAAAATCTGTCTTTTGATTACTAAGCACAAAATTGCTCGTTTCCGCGTGTAAAAATTTTCATCCTCTTCATCATCACGTTGGAATATTAAAGTAATCCTTTTGAAATATACTTGAAATCTCCTTTTAAAAGATTTTAATGAGATTATTGAATGAAAGTAGAAAACACAGCCTTTTGAAAAGATGAGCACCTAGAGCAGAAACGAGAAACCTGTGCGCAAGAACGGTTAGATTAATATGCTTCCTAATTCTAGCGTGTGCAGGAGAAATTGAATTGATTTCAAACAAAACTAAGGAAAGGATCAAGAGTTGCTGGACATTGCCCCAATGAAAGATGAAAATCCTTCAGGTTGCCGCTCACCTCTTTTACAGATTTTTCTAGTTAGCTGCTAGGAACAAAGCTTTATCTCTTCTGCGTTAATCTTGCTTATATCAAACAGGCAAATAATGAATTACAAAACTAATAAATCCAGTTACCATCATGATTCTAACTCCGTTTGGCTTATGGCTAGTTCAAAAATCAGTTCGTTCATGGTTCTGAATTCGATAATGTGTTTTTCAATGTGATCTATAATATTGATCCGGATTACGCCCTAATATGGTACAAACTTCAATACTGGATTTGTGCGGAGTTATCAAAAGGCTAGTTGTACAGCCAAAATTGAACAATCGTAAGCAAAAGAATATATGGGCTTTGAATGCAACAAAAACTAAAATATGACATGTCATGTTGAAAAAAAGGAGGTACAGATTGCGAAGTGCAAGCTGCTGTAATATCTTAATCGATTTTTCCAATATGTGAATTCTGTATTTGTAAATTTCTTGCAAAAAGGGAATATCTTTTAAACCAAAAACCCAAATTGACAGTATCACATGCTCCTATCCATCACGCACGTCAGTCACACAGATATATTTGGCTCATGTAACATTCTTTTCTTGTAAGCTCGCATTGCAGCCAAACATATCCCACTTTTTTCAATATGAAATGAAATTGAACCGATAAATTTTCTTCGTAAATCGAGCTTAGGTGTATTCAAGTACTCCAAGCAGATGCAGAAGCAGTATAAATGTCATGTAGTTATCCGTATTACGCGTAAGACCTCCGAAAGTTCTCCGTGTTTTTCGGACCTACAGAGGCTCTGTTATCTGCAGCCATTTTGTAGCATGAGATGATCCTATGAAGTAAATAAATACTCATACACAAAAGATATGGAAGTGCTTATGAGTAAATATTACCAAAACAGCCGCTGGATTTCACTTATTATCTGTTAAAATCATTAAATCTCTTACCGTTCTTTCATAAACCCCGTCAAAATTCTTCATTATATCTACCTGACCTGAAGGTTGGCTATTAAACATACATTTCAAGTTGAGAGGACATTTGATACGTAATATGATAAGGGTACATTAATGACGATTAGGGTTTAATACTATTATCATTGTAACTATTAATGGTAGACCGGGTTGATGATTATTGCTAGATTCACGTAAAAAGCCCGTCAAAAGTAATGTTGAAAAGGGTTCTTGTACTGTTGAACAAACTGCCATATAACCATTTTCATTATAATCATGTTCCTTATCGCTTTGATTATTATGATTGCATCTACCACATGGACTACTATAAAATCGTGAAAACCTCAGCGGGTGTCTTTTGCCTCTATACATTGATGTTTCCCAACATCCAGACTGGTTCTAGGATTCCTGACCTAGGCAGCTTACATGCGTAATGCTCCTTGCTCGCTTACAACATTCATCCTGGCACATTACATTTTTGTGAAATATTTCTCCCTTTCAATCCTGATTTCTATCTAACTGGGAACTTGATTTAAATTGAAAATATGAATTGGTCGGATAGCACATTCCACCGTAAGAAAATGAAAGTAGGATCAAACTTTTGAAAGCAACTTCATTCATCTCTTACTGTGGATGTTTGGGCAACCGTCCTGTTCCCACATTCGTCATACGAACTTACTTAAAATTTTGAATTGAAACTTTTAGTTTGTTGACAGGTACACACATCGATTTGTTTTTGCTCCCACTTAAAAACATCATTAAAAAGTTCTAAATCTTTGCATCTTTACGAATGTTTGCGTATCGCTTGTCTCGATATAATTGGACACGCTGGCGAAGACTCAGTTTTCCCAGACATTTCACATAGGTGTAGCTGTTGACAACATTGGCAAAGTATTTAAAACTACGACTTACTAAATTTTCACTGAAATGTTCAGCTTTTTGAAACACAAGTCACAAACCGACCCACGTACGTTTTTGTCTTCTTTTTTTTTGTATTCAAGTCGAATTCAATGTTTGCTTGTATGTGAAGCAAATGGGAATCAGGATAATATGTAAGAGTGCGTCCACAATCTGCAAATAGATCACGGAGAGTTCAAACATTCTTATAGAAAATTGTTCAAATAAGGTGGCAAGCCCCAAAACATGAGCTTCAGCGTGGTTATCAGTACGATTGTCATTTCGCGTAACACCTGTAGCATCAAGTAAAAATTAAAAGATAAAATGGTAGTAGTGGGTACGGTATGGAACCATTGTTTCAAACAGCAGCGGTGTCACCAAATGAGCTTCAGCGTGATTATCAGTACGATTGTCATTTCGCGTAACACCTGTAGCATCAAGTAAAAATTAAAAGATAAAATGGTAGTAGTGGGTACGGTATGGAACCATTGTTTCAAACAGCAGCGGTGTCACCATTTGCCAATGTCAATCGACTGCGTGTTCTTGGAAGATCAGATAGGTTCGCGTTGGTGTATCTTTTGATCTTGTTTAGGAAAATGGCTAACTCTTTAAACCATCTCAATGCAAACGTACAATCTTTTACGACACATTTGGTATAATTTCAAGTAAGTAAAAAGAAATGTAAAACAGATGCCTGTATGGAAGAGAACGCGAGTTAATCAATCAGAAGTCTGCGACTTCTGTTGTAATTGTTTTAAAATCTCTCATAATTGATGCGATGAACTACGGGAGTCAAAATGGTCAATTCCGTCTGGTTCTACCTTAATCTTCTTATAAAAAACGTGATTCTTTTTGGATTCCCGGCAGCAATTTATAAACCGTGTTCAAGACGACAGGAGCTGAGCTCATCAAGGTGTGGTTTGATCAACCCAAAATCGGCGTGATATTATTCATCTAACACTCAATCTTGTTTTAACTTGACCACCGTATTAACAATCACCACTTCTGATTATGTTTGTGCCATGTTGGCATATATCAGAAATAGATCAGGTGTAGGTTGACATCCCTCCCGACCCCATGCTGGCATTTATCTTTGTTTTCTTGTCTTCATTGAAGGAAAGCAATTCAGGTAATAAGACCTGATCTTAATTTCAGCCATTAAAACTTGAACCATTAAAAGTTGTCACCAACGGCATCGGCTGATTGAATTTTATATCAATTGCTACAAGAATTCCACGGATAAAGATATCACGTTGAGCTTTCCTGGGGGTACGTAATTAGTAATTATCTATGAAATGAAATTGCGATATCACTTGCGATTAAGTGTTGTAGTCATACCGTGGGTGGAGCGTTTACACGCAATGCTCAATTAAGAGATGTAGTTTAGAATAGTGTGATTAATATGCAAGTGCCGTTCCATCAATTTACTCCAAAGCTTTCACCCATAAGGGACATGTGAAATCTTTATAGTTGTCAGTATGGCATTGACATGAAGCTATGAAGCTAGTATAAAAATGTCAATTTGTTTAAATCACCCAAACGGTTTTTAGAAACAGAGTTGAAGCTTTTTGACAGAATTGTTTCGTTTTGTTTATGATAATACATTTGAACATTTTATTTTCAGTGGGTGGAGATGACAGCGGAACAACAGAGAACGAGATCCCAGTTTTTCCTAGCACAGCGGTCACTACATCTCGACCCGCAGGTCATCATCATCATAACCAAGGGAACCTTTTCCTGAGTGGGTTTATCCCTACTCATAGCTCTCATGGTGGTCGACATGGGAGCAGCAGTTTTACCACCACCAGCCCAACCACTACAAACAGCTACAACAATGATATTACAAACAATTACAGTCTCGAGAGCATCTTGGATCCTCGCGATCACAAGAAGAAACGTCTGCTGAAATTCTTACGACAGTTTCGACTGGATTTTTCAAAATTTGACACAACATGTTTAAAAAGAGAAGGTCGTGGTTTGGCAGCTCCGCCTGTGTCACATGCGCGCATCACTAAATACACCAGGTACATAAAAGTAATTAGGAGCAATGACTAAAAGCATGTCATAAAGATTTACTGTTCTGCCTTTTCTCGAAACAAAAAAAGATTGCTACATAAGGTTATGAATTAATCCAGCTCATTATTATGATAATTGCGGATAAACTCCACCAAGAGAACAAATGCCGAGGCATACAACTTTACCGCTTGAAAAGGAAATCCGCTTTTTTACTTTACCTTCTTACGGCTTAAGAATGGAATAATCGTCAATACGTGGCTACGATTTTACCTGCGGTGTCCTATTCTAATTCTTTCTATGTTGCGGCTGGCTCAGCTTAAAGATTTTTTTTGGAGGGTGTATCATTTTTTTGACCTACCTCGTCGTGGCTGATAAGAAATGAATTAATTAAAACATACTTTATCCATTTCAAAACAGGAATAAGCAAACATTTTATACCATTGAGACTTAGAAAGGCGTCCCCGTGGCATAAAAACAGACTGTTGTGAGAACATTCAGCGATGATACCGAAGGCCGATTCGAATAGTTATATGCAATGATATTACTATGCTACATTTGAAAAGCCGCAGTGTACTGTTCTCTTTTTAATTCATTTTGTTTTCTTATAATGCAGGTGTGGAATGTAATTGAAAAGGAACCTTAAAATAAATACAGGATTAGCTTGTGGATAGCTAGATTAAGGGTTTCCTAACAGTATCGTAAATTCATATTGCTACGAAATAAGCTAAGCGAAATCAGATTTGATATAAGAAGGAACTAGGCTTAAGTGACACATCCAATCCTCATAATTTTAATCAAAATAATTAATGTAATTTCTGCTAAAATGAATTTTGTCTTATAGGCGAAGAAACCGTGCTCGACCTCGCAACCACTATGCGATGACTTTGTATGAGTGCGAGGAGGGATACGAGTTTCCTCAAGAATCTTCTGACCGTATGTTTTGCTCGCGAAATAAATGGGTTGGCCCGACACCCGTTTGTCTTCCCAAAGGTAATTGTCCTACTCTGTAATATAATAAATATTATATAGCCTATTATTTATGATTCAGCTTCTATGTATGCATGTATTAAAAATGCCCACTTAATTGTTAAGATTATAACGAAGTGGTGCTGCTGGCTTTTACAGTTCTTGCAACAGACGTACAAAATAGCACTGCAAGAAATCGAGTTTTAGGGAAAAACAAAATATAAATTTAGGTGGATGATGTATTTCAAAAATGTGAAAAATTGGTGTTGGAAAGAAAATCTACATATTGCTGAACCGCTGTTGCCACCTCATATGCGCATATGAAAATAAGATGATGACAGGTAGTTAGTAAGCATTTGGGAAGAGAAAAAAATTACAGGATACGCTAGGAAAAGAGTTGAACGTTGAAAATTACATGGTAGAGAAACCGTAACAGCCGAACACCGTACCCCAATCGGTTGTGATGTCACATTGAGAATATAAAAAAATGAAGACATGATTTGTAGCTATAGACACAATGCCAAGAACGTTGCCTTCGCGTTGGAACTCAGACACAGGTCTCAACGCTATGCACATCGTATTTTTTACTGTTACTGAAGGAGTGTGGGTTGAATTAGTGTTTATGATTAATCAGGTGAAAATTACATGGTACAGAGGGAAATGCTGTTTAGCGAAAACACTAGGGCAAGAAACTCGGAACTTTAACACTAAAGATGAGTCATGTTCATAACAAGTTTATTTGAAAACAACGCATTTTCCTTGTGGGAAGCGATAGTCGTTGGATGCGCGTGTGTTAGAAATGTTGAAAAGAGAAAAACAACAACTTCCGATTTTACGTTTCTGTCAACGGCTTTTCGGTGCTAGTACGATTTTTATACTTGTGCGATGAAATTTTCAAATCACTATCGTATTATAAAGGTGACAAAACGCAAGCTGCATAAATCTTATTGTGCGTTTCATATCACATCTATTGCAACTTTAAACTAGGATCCCTAGATGACTCGGATTGTGGCAAGTGTGAGCAGATTTGTTCAGCTGAAGCACGTTCTGGTGGAAACACTACCGTCATCGTTCATGATTTGTTCTTGCTACGCGGGATATGAAATGTTGGCTAACGGCACATGCGTTGATATAAATGAATGCTTAACCGACAATGGAGGCTGCTCTGGAATATGTTTCAACAAACTGGGATCATTCCAATGTTTTTGTCCTTCCGGTTATCAAATCGGTCCTGATGGGAAAACATGCATTGACCGGAATGAATGTCTTTTGAGGAATGGTCATGGGCCTTGCCAGGACGTGTGCAAAAATACACCCGGAAGCTACTTATGCAGCTGTGATAGAATGGCCGGCACAAAACTTTCTCCCGACAAGGTAAACTACGAAAGATTTTATGTTACATCTTTACATACGGTGTAATTATGTATTGATTTTTTCTTTCTTAACAAGCACTCTTGTGAGGATATTAATGAATGCGAAGAGGAAGAAAACTTCGGATGTAGTCACATGTGCCTGAATACTTTTGGAAATGCATTTTGTACTTGTCCAAAAGGCTTAACATTGAGTCACGATTATAAAACATGCATTGGCGAATTCCCTGATGCTACGCCTCAAACTGCAATACAGACAACAACTCCCTCGCCAGGTTCTTTGGAGGTAGCTCTTCCAAAGTCATTTTCGAGCGAGGAAGTAGACGCCCCGCCTGAAAATTTGGAGCTGTCAACAAACTTTGTGATTGATCCACCTGATTGTCCACCAGGATCTGCACCGGCATCTGACGATTCTCGAATCTGTGTGGAGCATGAAGATTGCTCAGTTGACAATGGTGGATGTGAGCATAATTTGCGTGCCATCAGGATCGTTCCGTTTTTGCTCTTGCAGAGCTGGCTATGAGCTTCTTAACGAGACGGCGTGCATGGATCAGAATGAGTGTGACATAGAAAACGGTGGATGCGACCAAGAATGTGTAAATGTTCCGGGATCATCATACTGTGCATGTAAGGACGGTTATAAGCTTATGGATGACCAGAAAACATGCCAAGGTAGGATCTCCTGTTGTTACACACACTTGTCTTCAATTTTCTTGAATAATCAAACGGAATAATTGAAAATGTTTAATTTTCGGACAGTGACATTTTGTGAGCCACCACCCATCAAGGAGAACACTGTAGGTTGGGAATGCGACTATCCTAGTTTGGTGGCTTTTGTGAATGGAGACAAGCCCATTGTTGGTACAAAATGCAGACTTCGCTGTTTAGCTGGTTACTCTTTGATGTCCACACACAACCACCAAAACCGTTTTTTAAACAGTATTTTTGGAACGCCTGATGATAATTCGATAATGTCGATTGCACATCAGACAATAACCTGCACAGAGGATGGCCACTGGAAAGGGTATGAGTCTGCATCAAAGTCTGTTTGTGTTTCAACAAGTTGTGCTCAATTACCAGCACCTGAACACGGAACACTTTTTCCTGACACGTGCCTTGGAGACAATGTTCCCCTAAATACTCAGTGCCTCGTTCTCTGCTCAACTGGATTTTATCCCAAAAACGGAAGAATGAGAACGTGCTCAAGAGGCTTCCAGTGGTTCCCCGAAGATAATCCACTTTGCTTCAAGCTGCCTCCTACGCCTCGTCCGTACATTCATTGTCCATCAGACATCGAAGTTGACCTTAAATCTGGACAGTCATCAGCTTATGTTAAAATCCCACAACCGCAAGCAAATATGGATTGGTACAGGTATGGCTTCAGGCTAAATCTCTGCATAAACTTGTAAAAGATACAAGCTCGCACTAGTACGCGATACAACAAAGCTTCCAAAAAACATTTTTTATCCTAATATAATTTCAAATTTAGCATGAAAATCAATTTTCCTTATATAGACCTAAAGTTTTTGCTAATTTATACAATCTGTCTCCTGTGACTAAACCAGATCTCATGTTTTTTCTTCGTCTATCTTTATTGATACCCATAGAAATTAATTTTCTGCAGACTCGTGTTTCTCTTAAATAGGTGCATCTACCAGACAACAATTTAAAATTAATCTTGTCTCACTCTGCAGGTACGTTGAAGCGGTTCCTGCATGGGCTAAGAATTTGGAATGGGATGCGCCACCAGGTATCACTCAAGTTTCTTTCATCGCCAGAAGCCCTGTTTCTAACGACACAGCAACTTGCCATTTAACCTAAAGTTTTTGCTAATTTATACAATCTGTCTCCTGTGACTAAACCAGATCTCATGTTTTTTCTTCGTCTATCTTTATTGATACCCATAGAAATTAATTTTCTACAGACTCGTGTTTCTCTTAAATGGGTGCATCTATCAGACAACAATTTAAAATTAATCTTGTCTCACTCTGCAGGTACGTTGAAGCAGTTCCTGCATGGGCTAAGAATTTGGAATGGGATGCGCCACCAGGTATCACTCAAGTTTCTTTCATCGCCAGAAGCCCTGTTTCTAACGACACAGCAACTTGCCATTTTAAAATCCACGTAATTGGTAAGTTTTGATTGTACACCCTAAGGATTTATGTGTCGCTATACCTTCTTGATAATAATCTTCATGAACAAATTGTCTTGTAACAGATCGAGAGGCTCCTCGAGTTCACGGTTGTCCTACATCTTTCGAGATAAGACTTTCTCCTGGCGAAGGCTCCAAAGAGATTTGGTGGTCTGAGCCTAAGTTTAGTGACAATGTCAAAGTTCAATACGTGCAACAAAGCCATTCCCCTGGAAACGCTCTCTCACGAGGAAATCACCACATCAGCTATATCGCCGGCGACGCTGAAGGAAACAAAGCTCGATGCTCCTTCACAGTAACTATACATGGTGAGTTTAATTACTACTTTATAAATATATTTCTCTACAAAATGATCTCATCTAACGAATACATGGGATAATTTCAGGAACTGAAGACTATGAAATGGCCGACTACGCGTATAATAGTGGTCCGAATTCGTCCAACTTACATATGGTTATATGTCCGAATCTTAAAACTGGGCGATGGTCAATACATTACGCTTATTATCTCCCTCCTGGCTGCAGGTATTCAACTTCTCATGGAGTCTACTCAAAAGTCTTCAAACATAAGCCATACTCAAATGCGATTCCTCGGTTACGACGAAGAATTTTACCTCGTTAGTAAAATTGCAGACCTTTTTATATTCAAAGATGCATATTTATATTAAAGGTTACTTAAAAAGTAGATTCTATATAGCAAGTAACTCAGTATATAAATTATTCAGCTAAATAGTTCTTTTTCAATATGTAATTTTTATCAGAAGTGCTAGGCATTCTTTTATTAATGTTGCTAGAAGCACTTATCATCCACTTTGTCGTCAATATCTTATGAAAAATGTACATACATAAGTGTAGATGGTGTGAATGTGAATGTTTTAGGAAAACTTGTCCAAGTTTTGATATTTTGCTTGATAGCCAATATTTATCTATATTTGCAGGCTCTTGTACTTATTTTATGTTTTAGTAAATTCTCTATTCAACTTGATTGAAATTTTCTAAATACGTACATTGTAATAACGGACTAACATAATATTAAGCAATTATAACATGAGACTGTATAGGCATTTTTTTGTTATGTATAATGTATGTGTCTATGTATTTCGTTACTACAGAAGACTTTAAATGCACTGGATATTGAATATAAAAATAAAATTTTCAGACAAGAAAAGAAAGAGCAAAAAGCGGAGACGCGTTCTGTTTTTCCCCATCTTTGAAATAATGGCTCGGTCAAATACACGTGGCAGTTTTTGCTGATTGTGGGAAAGACGCTGAGTTTGACATTTGACCAGGCAAGCTTTAGCCGGACCGAACTCTAAACGACCTTGTCAGAAATGAAGAATATGCGTAGATCAGGGTTTAGCAGCAGCACACTATTTCATGAATGAATAAAAAATCCATCTATCGGATGATAAATCGGTATCGTATAGTAACCGTATCATAGGTAATCCGGGTTAAATATTAGTATTTTACTTGCAATGAGTTTACAATAAAAGCTAGAAGGACTTGATATTCCTTGCATTTCTCTTATAACGACCGAAATATTGTTCAAATCTTTGAAGCGCTTCGATAATGTTTGATACTGCCAGATTTCGTAATACTTTTACGTAATCAGTCACTTATTCCATGACCAAGTTCAATAACTTATTAAGCTGCGTAGTAGCTTATTAGTAACACTAGCAGTCACCGTTCGGTATCTTGCCTCTCCGTTTCTCCGTTTCTCCGTGACGATCTGCTTGTTCGGGCCATAACTTCCAAACGCTTCCACCAATCGAGCT
>JAAXOA010004271.1:0-10468 GCA_036561885.1 Salina celebensis
AATTCTTGTAATTCGAAAGCACTAATTGTCCTGTGCTCATCTGCAAGCTGTAGAAAGACGGCTTCATACTGTTGGAAGTTTTTGCTTTCAATGATAGGAGATGCCTGCATAAAAAAGTGAAATTCTTTTTAGTAATTATTGTCATTTTCATACTAATAAATTATCAAGTAGCTCAGCATGATATCAAAAGATTATTTTAGTTGCGACATGTGTGCTTGCGGTATGTTCAAGTGGTAGATTATAATTCTGTTGACCATTCATCATTATAATATATTTTTTTCACACGTTGCAATTTTGATTTCCATCCGCCCATTCTTGATACTACCGAAAAAGGGGAAAGGGGATTATTAACGAATTAGGAGCACATTGGGAGGTAGCTGTTGTTCATTAACAAAAGTTGAAACAATATGGGCAAATTTTCATACATGACAATTGGCAATTGTCTTTTTGTTTTAAAGAGCTAATCCAAAGTTGGCATGAAGAGGGCAGGAGCTAACTAGCTCAATAAGTAGGAAGTAGAAATCAACTCAGAGGATGAGTGCAGTTTCTTTGTAACTATTATGTTTTGTTATGTTAAGTAAATGAAATTGTCCAAACTGAAAGTACACTTTAGCATGAGATTTTTGAGAATGATTTGCAAAAGTGTGCTAAAAAAATATTCATGCTGTGATAGTAAAAATGATGGATAGGTCAGTAAAGTGCATGTCAAGCTTGGTGCGCAATGAATTATGAGGATGATTTTGACTGCGCTGCATGTGTAAATTGTATAAAAAAAGAGATTGTTGAAAAACACAATATTTAAAAGACGGTACCTTCATTATGGCTGACTTGCTTAGGGAAGGCGTTGTGTCAATTACTCTAAAAGAGAATAGAGAAGATAATGTAACAGTAAAAAGTTAACATGATTTATGTTGTAATTCTATAATTAAACATAAAACAATCCATTAAATCTACCAATTGTAGGAAATAGTAACAATTTGCAAGAACCAAAACTAGTTAAGTTCAAGTAAATCAACTGAGTAAAGTTTGAAGCCTAATTATTAAGTAAAATACCTCAGTTTTAAGGCCTTATTGGAGTAAACTCTAAAAGTAAAAGATGCTTCTTGACCGGGCTCAAATGTCGTTGGCAGCACTAGGTACGCACCTTGTTCCAATTGGCATCTATTAAGTAAAATTACCTCAGTTTTAAGGCCTTATTGGAGTAAACTCTAAAAGTAAAAGATGCTTCTTGACCGGGCTCAAATGTCGTTGGCAGCACTAGGTACGCACCTTGTTCCAATTGGCATCTATGACTCACCTATTACAACCCAAAGAATTAAAAGTCATTAATTGAGCCACCAACTTTCATTTTCATGGGTAAAAGACCACCCATCATACCAAAACGCTCACACCTTAATGGGAAACTACCACTTCATCATAGCCAAAAATTAATTGTAACCAATTATCGCATCACTTACTTGTCTACTATTTGTGTACTGTGAATTTATCAGACTTTTATTCTTTTTGAAAAAACTTTTCCCAATTGAGTCGGTGTTCTTGAGCACGGGGTAAACTGTGAAGCCAATTACCTGCAATCAAGACAAAAAAAGAACATGTTCGCAAAATTATACTCATCTTTTGCAATATAATACCAAGTACTATAATAGTAAATCATGGGACCAATTTAGTTAACATATAAAAGCAGCTTCAACCATGAAATTGACTTTTGTAACAAAAAATTGCAAGATGACACACACTACGTAATTTCCTTACCCTTGGATCCATAATAGCATGCTGGTTTAAGGATAATACTACTTCTTCCATGTCACTGAGCAGCAAATGAAGCTGAGGGTTTATATGAAAAGTATCTGCAACATAGAGAGAAAAATATATTGTACATAAATTGCGAGTGTGCAGAATTTTGATAAGTTGTAACCGTAATGACGCCTTTACGCACTGCACACTACGATTAGATAATGGGCTAGTGAAAATTTGCAATCATCTTCTTTGAATAGGCGATTGGAGCGTGACTTATTCACAGGTTTTATGTCGACATTTAGATCATTATAATGAGTTTAAGTTAATAAAGAGCGTAGTAGGATGACATGGTTTTTGGGGGATGGTAGGTGTATAAAACAAGAGGCGACATAACTTTGTGGGTGGTATATGATTGACCTTACTAATATCAGAATCGTTTGTATTCTAGAGCCAACACACAATCTTGTCTGTAATATGGCTTTGCTTTAATTGATTTTTGCTCTTAAATTCAATTAATTTTTTTGCATCGTCCATTTTGGTCCAATAGTTTGTAGCTTGATATAGATCAAACATACGTGAAGTAAATTGACAATTATGTTCTTCTTGAATGTAGGATTGTTGTGGATTTATATGCAAATTGTTCTTTTTGCGAAATCATTGTTCAAGTTGATGACACAGTATAATTTTGTCACGGTATCGTTTAAATCCTACCTTGAAGGTGTGAATGAAACTTTTACTTTCATTTTTGTAGGGTGAGTTTAATAATATGGAAAATGTTAACACACCTGCATTATTTCGGCAGCCACCTGCTGTAACGCCTCGCATCCATGAGCCTTGGTACTGGCGAACATTCCATGGTGACTTGTTTCTCAATGAGGCTTCATCCTTGCTGGTCTCTTGATCAAGGTGAATCACTTCCATGTGCGTAAAAGTTTTCAAAAAGTCTGCATAAGGCATCCTGAAATAAAAACATAATTGGTTAATTTAAGTTTGAAGCTGCAGGTTTTCAAAACTTTCATAATGAAATCATAAATATAAAAAAAAATTCAAGATCCAAATTAATATTTCCAAGTTCCAACTTGATGTGTTTTACATTTTACACCATTATGATTGGAAGCGGTACGTTTTTGGAAACGTTTATGGCGGTAAACGTCATATTTCTGGCGTCATTGAGCGCTCGCGATTCATGAATGACTCATCCACACGGACGACATAGCCATACGTTGACGTAAACATGTTTACTTATGCAACGTTCCAATGAGATAAGTTTGTCTGCGTATATAAAAGTTTACGCTCTAAGGACTAGATGTTTCAAGCAGAATTCATGTGCTGCGTGTATTGGATCGGATTCATTTCTCTTGCAGTTGGACAGCATTCAGGTGAGGTCCGCATTTAGGAAAGTTTTTCAATTTTCGAAGTAAGTAACACGAAATTCTAAAGTGTATTGTGCATACTGTATTTCAAATAACCGAAGTACGATATTGGTGTTTTAGTATAATCTTGCAAATCTTTGCAAACTGTATCTGTGCCAAAAAAACTATTTTCCGGAAATCAAACGGGAAATCTTTAAACTTATACTCGCATAGTACGTAGCGCCTTGGATAATCTTTTTGCAATTTATATCCTTCAAGTTCAATAGTTTGTGTCCATTATGCCCTCACAACATAGTTTGAATCTAGACAGTTCATGTACTAAAAATTTTGTTTGTAATCACACGAGCGAGGAACCAGCCGATACTCATATTGGAGATGTAGTTGGGGGTAAAAATTGCCAAAAACCAGGACGGAGGTCAAGTCAAAGGGTTAGATCCCGAGGTAGGAAACGCGACCGCAGTAGGTCGCGAAGTAAAAGTCGCGATAGGTCTCGAAGGAGAAGCCGCAGTAGAACCGGTAGGTTACGCAGAACAGCAAGACGACACAGTAATTTAAAGAACGGGGGCAGTAAATCCCAAAACACTTACATTGATCGTGCCAATATTATACAAATGACAGGACCTCCTTCCACTAAAAATACAAACGAATCCCGTCCAAAAATTAGGAGCACAAGATTTATAGCGGTTCTAAACATTTCTTTAGACACCAAAAAGGAACAGCTTAAGGAACTTATGAGTTTTTGCGGTGTCATATCTGACATAGGTCTTTTCCCATCGGAAGGGAAACCTTTCGCTGGATACATTCCGTACACAATCGGTATTGTTGAATTTGTTGATGAATCCTGTTCGCGAATTGGTCTTCATTTAACTGGAACATCGTTTCTTGGGAGCGGCCTAGTGATGGCCCCCATTTACCTGGATAGAAAACCTGAGGAAAGTAAACTTTGGGAATTGGTGTATGCCAGGGAGTACATGAATTAGTTCGGGCTTGTGCTTAAACTACAAATTGTGTAGACTTTAAATGTTCTGATATAAAAAATCTGTTTAAAGTCAGATTTGTCGGAGATTTCCAAACGTTCGTGTGTAAACGGTTTGGCATTTTTGTACAGTATTGATATAAATGCAACTAAATAAAGTCTGTTTCTTCAAACTTAAATGATCGTGTTGTTTTGTAAATTATTTGCTCACCAAAACTCTCCTTCAGCTAGCTGTTTGATACCCAATCGTTCATGTTCATTTGGAGGAACCTCATCCCACTCCAAACTGGACTTGGACCATGCACCAACATACTCCGAGACAAGTCCTGGGGCTCTGAGTCGTACAAGCTGAATTGGTTCACCTCCATACGTCTCCACCTGCAATTGCATCAAAATAGATTGTGATAAAAAAAGATTCTTTGTCATCTGCGTACAACACATTTCTATACAATTACAAATCATTTAATTGCATGTATGTATGTTTAAGCTATAAAATTTATTAGATAGCTTCTCCCACAAAAGATATAATCATAACTGTCAACTATTCTCTTGTAATTTACGACTTTGTTCTCACATTGCTACAAATAAAAACTACAGGTTTCAGACGCAAGTCGACACAGTTTAACTCTGTGCAACTCGTACCTTATCTATTTACCATTAGTACTATAATGTTTCTATTGTTTTGTTAGAACTAATTTTATCTAGATTGCGGTTCAGCAAGAGCAGCACGAGCTTTGATATTCTCTCATGGCATAATTTAATTACGATTTAGACATTGCAAATAAAACAGGAAACAATGCAATTGTTAATGACAATTTTCAATTGAACACAAATTATGCCGACATTTATGATCTTAACTTAAGTAACCTAATCATAATCAACATTAGTCCTTTATGACACATGCAATAAACCGAAGAATGTTGATAATTGATTTAATTAGGTAACGTTACGCTATATAACAATATTTCCAAGCAGTGTTTCTATTTCATCACAAACCACAGAGTATAACATAAAATCCTATGATCTTTTACTGTTATATGTAGTAACGGAAAAGAAGATTTGCCTAAAATCAATTTCTACCCGCAAAGCTCGTAATTGTTTCAATGATTTACGACACCATAACATAGTTTACATGTAGGACTGTCAAGAAACAATCCTCAGTAACATTTCCGTTACCTGCAGGGATGATAAGAGTACAACACCCCATTCAAGCTCTCAGCCAACAACTCCATCATAGAACAGTTCCTTCATTTTTAAACGGGGATGTTCATGTAATAAATTTCTTTTGAGTTACACAAGTGTTTAGGTCACTAACTGCCCGATCGCCTAACTACCAACTTGTGATAGGCACCATTAGCAGACATTACCACGGGAAGACTAACTTCCAATGTAAATATTAGGCACCTAAAATCTTAGTGACTGCTACGACTTTTGTTTGATGATCACTCAAGTGTGAAATCTGACTAATTGACGAATTATAAGCGAGCCGTCTTATTTACGTTTACACAATCTTTACAGGAACTAGAAAACGTCAACATTAGCAAAACATTCATTTAGCCTGATTGATTACGCATACGGCATCTCAGTAGCTATTAGCCGAGCCGTCCTTTACACCTTTAGTAGACAATATTTTAACGTAAAATACACTTTTCTTCCGCCAACATTACGAATTTGCAACACATTTACAAAGTGGACATAAAAAATTGTCCCTAATGGGTTTTATACTCGTAGTTTACTTACGATGACTATCTTGTCATGTAGGTGTGTATCAGACATCTTGGTAAAATTGATGTTCTTTTATGTAATGGTAGGACATTCGCAAACTTGCCTTTGAGCACCCTTTGTGTAATACTTCCTTATCATCATGTATCTTGTACTTTTTTCCATCTTAAGTAAACATCCTTTACAAACATTTAGTCTGTGATCCTTGTAAAAATGAATATTTGAGAAATGAATGTACCCACACCTTATTGCTTGTACAGTGTTTTTTAAAAAAAAATTTTTTTATTTACTTTGTTTTAAAACAAATAAAACATGGCTCCGTGCTAATTTATAAAAAATGGCACGTTTAAATTTCCATCTTGTTATGTAAGATAAGTATTTCTTTTGCCAGATTCAACTTGTAATATTATGGCGTGTTAAGCAAATATTTGCCTATTTCCTGAAGACTTGTTGCGAAATTCCGTGCCTACTTCCACAAGAATTGGGCTTACATGATCACGACTCTGGTCACGACTATCGATATATGACTTTATTATGTGCATATTTTATTGTCAAATGAAAGTTGCACTTTTAAAATAATGTGATATATGTATGTAAGTTCCCAGCCTATAATACCTTCTAAAATTACTGTACAATGTAAACAAACACGTAATCAAATAAATAAAGCTATTATTTTGATGAGCTATTTACACTATCACATCAACTATCCATCAAAGTTGAAGATTTATTCAAATAATTTCGTCTCTTCTAATCCATACGCTGATGATTCAACTCGACACTTAAATTAAATTAGTAATGTAAAGAAAATGGGTGTGCAAGTAAGTGCCAATATTTGGAAGTTACGTACAAACGCACAGACACCTAATCCTAAAAGCTAATTTATAAACATGTGACAAGTCTAAATATCATTTGCGAAATTGGCAATACTAAAAAATGTTCCGAATACGGAGAGAAAATAAAAGTCTAATATAGCTACTACTACCGACTGCATTTCCATCTCGAAGAAAACAGGAATGTCTGAATACTTTTGGAAAAAAATGCATACAAACATCCTGTTTAAATGCCAAACATGTAGAAATTTTAAAATGTTTTCGATTTAGCAAGTGAAGACACAAATATGAAGGCGGACAGTCTACAACTATCGCTGCTATGTACATGTTAATACTATGTTTGTGAATGATTTTCCCTTTCGTAAAATGTTTTTGATTTCGCGAAAATTCCATTTTTGCAATTTTGCGAGCAGACATCAAAGGGTATGAAAAGTACAAAAAAAACATTTAATGCACTGCATTATAATGAAGACAAAAGCACCGCAAACGTACCTTCTGTCTCTCTGTACCACCTTGTTTTTCAACTTGCCAAAAAGTGATGCAGATTTTCGTTCATATTTCAATGTGCACTACAATTAACACAATAATGCACTTTTTACGCAGACTAAAAACTGCAAACAAGGCGTGTAAATGTTTTTGTTCAGTTGCTGTTATAACGTTTAAAACAAACCGGAACTAATATTAGCGTTATGAGCAAGAGCCAATGATTTGACTAGTGAAAAATCTTCCGTGGATGTTATCTTATGAATTACATATATACAGTACAATACATATAGGTATGATAAATTATAAAATGCTGGCAACATCTGCTTTAAAAATTAGGAAGATTCCCTTTACCAAATCGTTTTTGTTGTGCAGCAGTCATCATCTTATGATGGCAACTCTTCTGGAGCATATTGAGAAAGCCTACGACGAATGGCAACCATCCAAACAAAATGGTTGTAGAGGCCATGACTAAAATCTAGCTCATTTAGCAAATTGTGTAAACTACTTTGATACACTTACCTTTTCAACAGAGTAGAGTCTGTAGTTGAGACCAATTTGTATCCCGTTAGACTAACTTGTCGGATTGGCTTCGTGACTGAAAGACAGAGAATCAAATGAAAACATACTATTACAGACTGTTGTGCAAGGATTAATCATAATGGCTAAGTAAGCCAGACATAGTTTGGGGGAATATTTACCCCCTTTACAAAAGTTGTAAAAATACGTGAGCGTGTACTGTGTACCCAGTCTTTTATCAAATGTTTTTTTGCTACGAAGACACGACCACACGTTACACGTAAAAATCAACCGCAAAAACATTATATTCATGCCAATTTTGAGCTCATTATGATACTTTGATAGTTCTCTTTGGTTCATCTAAGGCCATGGATAAGATCCCACCCGTTGGATTCAAATCTATATTTTTGTATATCCAAGTTGTACTTCAACCGAAACCCAATAAAAAAGATAGAATCAAAAATGGCATCAACTTTTCCTTTCTTAGACTTAGCAAAAAAATCGTTCTTTTTCAAGAAAATCTGCAAAATAAATCTGCAATGTATTTGACTATCAAGGCTAAAGTTCATCACGATAATGTTGTTTGCTATCATTACGTACGAGTGCAATGAATTGAAAATCATCTTAGATTTATCCTTCCTTGTTACATTTTACATTAGGATCGGCCACTACACGGTCATTAGCTTGTTTCATCATTAAACTTTACAGAATAAAAACAAATTGACAGTTTTTGAGCTCATCAATCACAATTCCTTGAGACAATTTTCTATCTATACTAAATACAAAACAATCCTCACAACGGTCCGTGTTTTTAGTCAAAATTATTATGCATTAGCGCATAGCCAGATCACGTAACATTGAAAAAAAGTGCTGATGACGATCTTTATCGTTTGCAAGAGGTATTAATACCAATGTAGGCAGAGCCATGGACCTTTTTTACTGCTAAAATCATTGTTCTATCCCCGATAACATTCATTTTGTTTAGCATTGATACATTCCCTGATTCCCTGTATATTATTATAATTGCTCTACCTGTGTAGTTGACTGAATATTCACCGTGACGATGGACGTCATTTGAAGGAGTTTACTAATGATCCGACTGCACGATGTGGGATCCTGTCGAAGCCGAATACTCTCGGTGATTCCACCTGTAAGATCTGCAAATCCATCGAGGCTTGAACCATATTTTAATGCTTCATATGAACCGTGAAGTCTGAAAATTACAGAAATATTACATAGATTATTTTGTGCTTATTTGCGTACGTTTGTAAATCTAACTGCAATAGTGACAAAATACCATTATCCTTAATTGTATGTGTACTCAGAGATGACAAAACGCATAATAGGTAGTTATATTTGAAATGACAAATTGCAGAAGAAAATATTTCGCACTCTACATTATTGAATTTGGGATCAAGGTTTTTTTCATTAAAAATGACAAAAGCGTGACTGTATAGATATACGAAGGCTGTTACATTGTTACACTTATTTGAGGCAAAATTATAATGTGATTCCATTAGCACGTTCGAAAATAATGTCACCTTGTTACAAACAAATAAATTCAATTTGCAATAGCTCAAGTTCGAGAGCAATACATTGTTTCTTTAAAACCTGCATACTTTTTCTGTAGACACGCGCCTCGCCTTGAGGTATCTTTGTTGTACGTGACACCTCACATTTCCTTTTAAAATGACAATCACAACGCTTTTGTGTAGAAATGAAATAGGCATCAATTGCATCTAAAATTGGTTTGCGTGTTACGTGCAATGGCAATAATGTTGATCCTGTTACACATAAATAAATCCAGTGCCCTACATTAATTATCTTCACGTTCCTGCGCGAAATAATTAGCCAAAAAAGGTGATTAGCGCGTAGATCGTTTCAAAAAATAAAATCATATTGTACACAATACATGACACTCCTCGATTAATTCTTCTAGAAAACATGGGGCGCAACAAAATTATTTGGTTGAGCTGCAACTAGTTTGATAGAGGGCTAATAAGAACGATTAAATTCAGTGACGAACGAGCGCGTGCATTCTAAAAGCTTTAAATGTAGGTGTGGGTGCGACTACTGTGAAAATTATCCATAATCTATCCCTATTTGATTGATTATTTTGGTGTTTGCCAAGTCACGTCGAGGCTTTATCATAGATTTAATACCTTTTATAGTTTAATCATATAAAGAAGTAAATAAGAAATAAAGATTTTTTTTTGTATTAGTATGAAAATATACGATTATGAGAAAATATTTCTTTTAATAGAAAAATGGCTTACTTGGCATATGCTTTCTCAAGCAAACTGGCCCAGAATTGGTCTGAGTGTTGTGAGTGGAGAAAGACCAGACGACCATTGACAGTAGGGAGTCTATCATCAACCAAAACCTCTCGCCACTCTCCACACCACCAAAGTCGAAATCTAAAGATTCCTGCATAGTCATCTGAACTTTTCACAATATTTCTGTCGCTAAATGCTTGATCTGCTGGGACCACTCTGTAAAACAACTCTTTCGATAGCCATAAGCATCCCAGGCAGGATACCATCCATCGGTCACCTGAAATTAGATTTAAAAATTATTTTCAAAAACCCAACATCTTTAACGGTAAAAGTTTCCACTGCATGTTTTTATGACAGATCTATTGCTCTCATATTTCGCTTTTTGTTATTATTACATTTCAACAAGTGCAATGAATTCGGTTTACGATAAGGAAAATATATACCCTTTTAATAGGCATTTTAAAAGCGTTATAGCCTATAAAGACGATACTCTGAACAATCTGTTGCACAACATGTTACACATATTGTTTTGTACCTTTTAAGTCCAATGTT
>JAAXOA010004272.1:0-10467 GCA_036561885.1 Salina celebensis
TGATACTACACAGACATGGACCACAGAAAAAAAAACTTGGCATTTTACAACCCAAACAGCAGACGACTGTGTAGTCACAAGATTCTTTTTGGGATAAAAAAAAATTCATACAGAAAAAAATATACAATTGCCAGCTTACTCACGCTTTGTACGATGAATCATATCAAATCATCAATTTAAAAAGGGGTTTTGGGAAAAACTCTAAAAATCTTTGTTTGCCCCAAAATATAACGTTCAATCAATCAATATTGTTTATAGACTTAACAATCCACGCTTTGTTGATCTGGTCATTCATCCTTTTTCATGCAAAATGGGAATGGAATATTGGTTAAGGGTTGTATACAAAATTGCAACAAAAGTGGATTTACATGAAAATGGCTCTGTATCTGAAAATGAATGACAGGAGCGGCGCCCAACAAAAATCGTCTAGTCTCTGATTCAGCCTTTTCTGTTATTGACAGCCTTTTGAGGGGACTTCTCCGCATCTCCATGCAATGTTTAATTTTTATGCCGTTAAGGGGTCGTCCATAAAGAACGTCACGTGGAGTGAAGCTTGGGTTATTTGTGAATGGCCCGAAAAATGAATTGTTTGGGAGTAAGTCCTCATCAGGTTACTGGATAGACATGGTCAGCCGAGAGGACCAAGCCCCACAGCCGACAGCCGAACCCCGCCGCCTGTCAGAGACGACCCATGTGACGTTCTTTATGGATCATCCCTAAAGGTCTAGCTTCTGCTTCATTTTTATTCCTGTTTATAAAAAAGGTTTGAGTTTCTTGAGGACTGACACTGAAAGCCGATTGCATACAATGCGAAACCCATTTTTATGCATTCGTTCAGAGTCATTGAGCAAAATCCTGGGTGGTGTCTCCCTTTCCAGTCGCGCCCTCTTTCAAATGAATGTCAATATAGGTATTGATGTTGTTGTTTGTTTTCTATCTGTACGCAGCTCAGCAACTGTTTTTTTTCTGATTCTGCTTATCAGCTACACACTTGCATAATCCTTGCCCACATCGAGTAGTTCTATAAAGTGGTTGGTTGGCCCGTTTCTTGTGTTTGTGTCTAGCTGGTTGATAGTAGTGGTGACGAGAGGAGGATCAAGTTTGTATTGTTTGTAGTATTGTTAAACAGTATACGACGATGATATTGAAATGACGATTTTGCAACAAAAAAATCTAAACATTGTAGGTAACCTGGTCAGTGAAAAAGTAAATAAAAATGGAAGGATTACACTGAAAGAAGTTATAGGGTTTGAAGTATAAGAATTAAGAAGTTGGATTGGTTTTCGCAAAAGAAAAAATACTTCTAGCTAAACTTTGATTTGTTTTGGTTATTGACGAGGTTTATAGTTAGTTTGGTTGTTGATTTTTTGTTGGGTTGTGTTTTTAAAGGTTGGCAAGGTGATAAGGAAGTGAGATATACAAAAGTTTTTATTTTGGGTTATCTTTAAAAATTAGCTTTAAAATGGGGAAAGAGTAAATTGTCAAAAACCAAGACTTGGATATTGAATGTCTTTAATAATTTAGAAATAATGAGTGTGCAATTTGGCGAGGATTTTTATATTTTGACGTGGTGGTAACGTAAATGCTGTGATTTAATGATGGTTGTGAAGAAGCTTTAGTTGAGCAACTGGACTGTAGTTTGTAGTGTTTGAAAATGATTAAAATTAAAGGATTATTGAAGTTTGTCGGACTGTTTGTTTGGGTAAGATTCTACTCTACAACTCTTCAACATTGGTGTTGTTCCGAACGGTGATTTAATTTTGGTTTTCCCATTTCAGAAATGATCGGAAGCTATTCCAACAATGGGTATCTTGGATGGTAGGACAAGTTTAAGTGAAAGACTATGGTTTTCTGCTGCTGGCAGCGAGTGAAGACGGGCAGCACCCGTTTTTATAAGTTTAAGTAAGTGTTTCAAAAGTACCAGTGTTGTTAGGATAACGATTCCAATGAACGTTTTGATAATCGTGCTAATTTGGTTTGATTGTTTTTAGATAGTTTCACAGGGTACGGCTTGTGAAAAAACTTGCACAAAATTTATATTTGACTATTATCCACTGGTTGTTTTCTAACACATTTCCAAATGAGTAAGTTTTCAGATTTCCACTAATGAGCTTGAAATTATGTCCTGCCGATCTAATATGGGCACATGTTCTTTACAGATTCTTCAGATTTTTCATCAGGAGAGTCGTCTAGCTTGACGAAGACCACGACTCGTCGCCAAGTCGTGGTTGCACTTTACCCATTCACTGCGATTGAGCCAGGAGATCTTTCCTTGGAGAAAGGGGAGGAATATAAAATTGTTGACGATACTCAAGAGCACTGGTGGCAAGTTAGAAATAAGCATGGGTAAATAAAAAAGATCTCTTGGTGATGGCATGTGATGTCAAAGAAAGTTCCTTAGATTATCATGCAATTGACTGCTTATTTATTGTAGAGAAATCGGGTATATTCCTAGTAACTACGTCAAGGAGAAAGAACTGTTGGGGTTGCGGCAATTTGAGTGAGTTTTTGAAACACAATAGTCTGATAAGTGTCAAAAGCATTTTGAATCAAATAGTAACTTTGCTTGTGTTTCAATAGCTGGTATGTCGAAGACATGTCAAGGCAACGGGCTGAGTCAATACTTCGGTATGAGGACAAAGAAGGTTGCTTCGTCGTTCGAAACTCATCTACCAAAGGACTGTATACTTTAAGTCTGTATACTAAAGTGTGAGTTATTTTAACACTTTTTAATTTTGTTCGGTGATTGTTTTTTCCGTACATTTTAACGTCTCTGCAACTTTGTTTTTTTTACATAGGCCACATCCTCAAGTAAAACATTACCACATTAAACAGAGTCCTCGTGGCGAGTTCTTTTTGTCGGAGAAACATTGCTGCTCATCTATCCCGGATCTTATTAACTACCACAGGCATAATTCTGGTGGATTACCCTCACGCTTAAAGCATACCCCATCGTCTGAAGGGTATGTTCCCACCACTGCAGGTCTTTCGAGAGGTAAGAGGATTCACATCCTATTTGTAAAATATGTCACATGACGAAAAATACTCAATAGTACTGATTTGGTGCAGATAAATGGGAAATTGATCCGTCGGAGCTAATGCTACTTGAAGAACTTGGTTCTGGTCAGTTCGGAGTTGTTCGGCATGGGAAATGGAAAAGTCGCAAGGATGTCGCTGTTAAAATGATGAAAGAGGGAACAATGTCTGAAGATGATTTCATTGAAGAAGCAAAAGTGATGACGTACGTTTTGAAAAAAAAAAATAGTTTGTTAGAAGTAATCATGGCGCATAGGGTGTTGATATCTTAAAGACGATATTTTTTATAAACCGCAGGCAATTACAACATCCGAATTTAGTCCAGTTGTACGGCGTCTGTAGCAAACATCGACCAATTTACATTGTTACTGAATACATGGAAAATGGTGCTCTACTATACTATTTACGTAGAAACGAAACTACTCTAATGTCCAATATAGGAGACCTTTTGGATATGGGACTACAGGTAATTGTCCTACCGTTAAATAACGATTGGTATCTCATTTATTATTGTCGTGGAGTGGAAACGTTATAACGTGTACATTTTCACTTGTTTGATTCCTCTAGGTTTGCAAAGGAATGGCTTACCTTGAACGACAAAATTACATACATCGAGATTTAGCCGCACGTAATTGTTTGGTGGGAGCCCAAAATATCGTCAAAGTTGCAGATTTTGGTCTAGCTAGGTACTGTATTCATAAGAGGCTCTTATACAATGAATGATTTGGAGCCATTCATTAATTGTTTTCAATCCATAATTATTTCCAGATACGTTTTGGACGACCAGTATACAAGTAGCGGAGGCACTAAGTTTCCCATTAAATGGGCACCGCCCGAAGTTCTCAATTACACAAAATTTTCTAGTAAATCTGATGTGTGGGCGTACGGTAAGAACTCACTTTAAATTCTAAGATTTCAATGGGTCAAGAAGATCAACAATGGGTCCGTAAAAATGGTACTAATAAGAGTTTTTAAACTATATAGGAGTGCTCATGTGGGAGATCTTTAGCTGTGGGAAAATGCCCTATGGAAGACTGAAGAACACCGAAGTCGTGGAGCGTGTTCTACGTGGACTTGTCCTCGAAATGCCAAAGGGTTGCCCTAAAGAGGTTTACGATGTAATGCGGAAATGTTGGGCTTTACATCCAGAAGAACGACCTTCGTTTCGAATCCTAAAAGATGTTATGTATTCCCTTGCTCAGTAATTTTCAACGCCCTTGCTGCAAGAAGCATTATGCTTTGTCCCGTTAACTGATCAAGATAAGAATTATCAAGGAGACCACCGGGTTTACCAGACTAAGCAGTGGGTAGCTAATTTTGGAAGCTGAAATTTAGTTGCGTTTTAAATATCGGATTAGCAGCTAAAATAATCAAAATATATATCCCCTTCCTAATCGCTTGTTGTGATTCACAACTTGTAATATGTATCTCGATGGTCATCGTTCGACTGCCAGTGCGGTATACTATTTATACTCTGAAACCCTCACAAGAATACTTCTGGAAGTCAACTCATGCATGAAAAAACTCACAATTTTTACCTGTCCATTCCGCATTCCCATTTACAAAAAATTGTTATATAATATTTGCTCATTATTTCGTTGGAGGCTACACATTTTCCATACGACACATCCCCCTATAAGTTCAATTTTCCTCTCGATATAGTATACTCTCTCAATGTCAGTGTAAATGTATTGTAGAACTGGTTGCTCGCTATACGATATAAATGTCGCCAACTTAACAGAGATTTTATGGGTAGCTACTTAAAGTTTTATTATAAAATGACTTGAACCTAACAAAAATATATTTATATGTATACTAGACTTTCAAATAGATTATAAAAAAATTTAAATACGCATGCATACATCAGGTAATTGTTGAATGTACAAGATTTTAATTCGCTTCTAAAATACTGAATATTATATCATGAAGTAGAAACAAAATCCGTGCTATTTATTGGTAGAAGATTAAGATCTTTCAATTTTTCATTCTGAGAAATTTTAGTCATTCCTAACTGTACGAGGACACAAGAAAGTTGAAACACACGAAAAAACGTAATAAGGTGGCCAGTAAAATCTGTTATGCTTTTTTCTTCTTCTGGCAGCGTACGATATCAACAAAAACTTGCTGAATTAATTCATAGTCCCGATAAGTATCAATAGTAACTACCAAACATGATAATCAGTTTATTCTCTACTCCTTTGATCAAAAATTGAACAAAGAATACACTGCAAAAAAGTCGCATTCCCGCATCTCATTGATATTGACGAAAAAAACTTATACATAATTAATGATTAAGGAAACGAAATATTATTTAGCGTTATACTGACTCAACTATATGTAAAAAAAATAAATGTGAAATCTATGAAAAGAAAAATTGATGCAAACACCATGTTATTGCTTACTTAACTCGGAGTCCACGCGTGGATTCATGTTACGTTTTCACTTACATTCCCAACTCTCATTTATATCTATCTATAGTCAATACTCATCTCCACTAGTTTGCCTCCAAACTAAAGAACGATGCGGTCGTAGAGGAGTTTTTTTTAGAGCTAGCGTTGTTCTGCAAGGAATAACTTCACGATATGCACGGCATGTCGTTCCAACTAGTTGTGTAGAATCAGATACTAAAAAATGATGATCGTGATCACGTAACATAAACAGCATATCGTCACAAGAATTGTTAGCATGTGGGGAGCTAACCTGTCCGTGTCCGTTAATATTGACAAGTTGGCGAACTGTTTCCTCCAGCTAGTATCTTTGAATGCATGGAATCCGATTATTCCAGGAAGGTGACTATGAAAAAGAGCGGTCGGAGTAGCTTGAAGACAATACTGGGAAAGTCAGTATTGAGTGCATTGCCTTTGTGTTAAAATAGGTGGCCCATCATAAAGAAACGTTGGGGAGATAACATGCGGTGAGCAGAATAAAAACACTGTTGAGGGTGAAAGCAAGAGAAAGTTGAATGAGAGGAGGCAGCTGGATGTGCAGAGTGGAATAGAGTGAGAGAGGAGCAGGAGAGAGTCTGTCTTGTAGAGACAGTCTCCAGGTGAAATGGGAGAAAAGCAGTTTTTATATCATTTTTTCTAGTAATTTTTACACTTAGACAGGGACAAATAAATGACTCCGATGATCGGCCATCGTTTCCTTTTGCTCCTGCTTACAATAATAGTGCCTGCTGGTGGTGATGTGAGGAGGAGTAGCTTTTCACTAGTTGTACTTCCACGTAAGAACATTACGAACAGAAGCAGTATTATATATTTTTAAAAAGAAACTAAGGGAAGACGAGTCAGAGAGATATTTGTGGGTCGTTGTGATAGCAATATGCTAGGTCGTAGGTGTCGTACCTTTTCGACATGGTATTAACCTCCTTTTTTTTCAGAAAATGGTTAAGACAAACAAGTTGTTTTCATTCCTCTTATTGCGATATGAAACTGCGGCTGGCTGCAGTCCATATTTCGGCTTTATACAAAGAGAGGATTTTTCTTGTTGATTGATTTGCAAACTTTAGAAAGAAACGTAGGAACGCATACGGTCTGGATCGCAACGGATCTGGTAAGTGGGTTTTTATGAAAGTTTAAATCGTTTTGCGTCGACAAAGAAAATATTTCAGAAATTCTAAGTGGACTGGTGAAATTCACGGAAATTGTATATGAAAAATAAAACAAATCAGGGCAGGATTTCAAGGAATGTTGAGAATTTATCGGGAATTTATTCCGATTTACAGAGTTGTATGCAGTTGTTGACTAGTGAGTAACGGACATGAGTGGACCAGGGGCCAAAGAAAAATCAAAAGAAGCGATGGATAAGAAAGGGAATCCACCTGTGAATGGAGGTGAAAAGGAGTTATTTTACTTCACTGTCGAAAAGACTACGGAATCAGGTGAGTCAAAACAAACGTATGTTTCCAAGTATTTTTTTAAACCTATTTTTCCATCTTAATATGCCATAAAATGTAAAATAACTCAAAAGTGTTTTTGCATCCAGATGTCAAAAAGGTGAAACAGAAACAAATTCACCTAAATGGAGAGACAATAGCGCTAATCTCGCACGAAGACAAAATTTACGCCATCCAGGACAAGTGTCCGCACTCAGGTAATTGTCATCTTCATTGAGTAAATCAGAAATACATAATACATCCTATTTTATAGTTTAATTTTCCTAAAATTATTTAGGTGGTCCATTACATCAGGGCGATATTGAAGATCTGCCAGAAGGACCTTGTGTCAGATGTCCATGGCATGCTTGGAAGTTTAGCTTAACAACTGGAAAATGTGTGTCCCCGCAAAATCGCCAAGAAAAGTGTGCGAAGCTCTTTCCAGTAAAAATTTCAAAGAAAGAAATACAAATAGGATTTGAATCAGTTTATCCGGCCGTCTTTTCTACGCCGCCGTAAGTCGCAACCATTTTCAAGGGTATGATGAGGGTAACAAAGAGAACCGATAGTGATTATTCCGCAACTATTAGACTTTAGATGAAAAATAATGTTTAAATGTGTTTTCCACCGTGCTCAGACTACGTCATCCATCGTATTTTTAAAACAATTCTCTGTTGTTAGATATATATGTAAATGTAAAATTTAGTGTAAATGAATGTCAAACTTATATTTTAAAAAGTTACAAGTTTCATGCTCACCCTTGGCAGGTATTATTATCGCACAATGTAATTTTAATTTGTAATCTAGTCCTACCGCTGCTGAGAAGCATTCCAATCTCTTTCCTATCGTGTAATAAAACAAGTGATGCTAGACCCTTACTGGTAACCTTCCGGTTGCGAACTTAAATATTTAGTTTAACACACTGAAATATTAGCTTTAAGTAACACTATTTGTTAAATCAAACCAGCGACCGCATGCCTGTAACAAACTTATATTTTAAAAAGTTACAAGTTTCATGCTCACCCTTGGCAGGTATTATTATCGCACAATGTAATTTTAATTTGTAATCTAGTCCTACCGCTGAGAAGCATTCCAATCACTTTCCTATCGTGTAATAAAACAAGTGATGCTAGACCCTAACTGGTAACCTTCCGGTTGCGAACTTAAATATTTAGTTTAACACACTGAAATATTAGCTTTAAGTAACACTATTTGTTAAATCAAACCAGCGACCGCATGCTTGTAAAAATGAAACCCCTCTAGATTTACAGTAAAAAGCAGACTATTTTTACTAAAGATAGCCAAAACGCTGCCACAACGTTTAAAAAATGAAATCAGTATTTTTACCTTGTGACTATGTCCGTATATACGAGCACAGATGAATTACTTCTAACAAAGATATCACATATACAACGAAATTATCCTATTGTTATATTTAGATAAGGTTACTTGTTAAAACAAAATAAATAAACTGTTTCCGTTATATTATCTTTGGTTGGAAAATCTGGCTCTGTGTCATTGTAACTGTGATTTTATAAACAATTCTTTTGTTCTAACCTACAGATTAATTTAAAAGTAACATTTATATAGTTTTGTAATGCGCAACACAAAACCAAAATTTCCCAAAGGGCCAAAATTTAGTCAGGTTCTTTTGTAAAGCTAGGGAGAGGCCACTACTCCTTTTTTCCGTGAGCATACATCTATGAGCCACGCGAGAAAACATTGGACAACACTTCAAAATTCATAACCATTCGAAAGCCTAATATTTATACAATAGAGCTTTGTCTATACTAGCGTTCCTTTGTCCTTTTATAGCTATCAAAATACGGAATTGGCCGCGGCCATAACGCAATGCTCCAGGTTTTCCATGAAAAACTAACAAATTCAACACATATCAATTTCAGTTTGTCTTTGAAGATCATTCCAATTCCTCCTTCATGTCACAAATCCATCCAATTCTGAATTTGAAGAGCTAGATAGAAGAGCAAACGAAGGTTTCTCATGAATTCCTTGTTTTTCTAGAAAGGAAACCTCATTCAGTTAGTTATTCATTCAGTTTCCTGTCTTGATTGTTCGCAAAAACTCTGCTGGAAATTGAAAGATTATACTTTCTATTCGTTCATATCATCATCCAAACAGAACCGGTCTTCTTTTGTACTTGGTCCTCTGTCCTATCTTGTTTCTGAACTTGACAGTTTCTACGGTTTCATTGTTTCTGCTTTCACCAGATACACATAGGGGAACATAAGCAAATGACGATACACGGGATGGAGCATCTCGTCATGAGTCAACAGATCGGTCTGTAGCCCTTAAAATCTGGCCGCAACAAAAAAGTTCCTCTATAAGTTGGAACTAGGTCAGAACTTGGCAATTGGCAGGCCATTGCTCAGACGAAGGGTAGGGACCTAGCATTGTCTAATCTAGTCCTGTTGTATTCATTCATAGACAACGGAACACCATCCCAAGTAGCGTAATTTGGTTATGCCTTTAGATATAAAATATTAGTTTATAGTTTTTACGTATCAATAGAGTTTTCTCTGTTCAATAGTACGGCTTATAACTTTCTCGGGTTGTAGTCTACCACTAATCTTTCAGCACCATAAGCAATTCTTGTTTTTGTGAAAAAGGATAGCTCCTCATAATGATTAGAAAATCTATTATTTTCTTACGAGCAGGCAGCACAACAAAACAAACACATACATCAATTATGAATTTTGTACAAATACGTTCCACATTTCATTCGCTTTCTCCATCTACGGTTCCCGGGGAGAATGGGACTTCTCAACCGTCCTTTTTGAAGCTTTCAATAATATCCTTATGCGAGGGAGATTTGCGAAGACCTGAGGTTGCATTCCCGAGTCGGCTTATATAGAAGCAAGAAATCAGCGCTGCCCCCAAATGAAATCCCAGGACTGACAGAAACTGTGTTGAAAAAAAGGCGATATACGGTTTTTTACACCTGTTCTACTTTTGCACGCTTTTTGTTAATTAAAGTAGGAAGACGGACTGACACGGGATGAGAAATACTTACTACTTACCATTAAATCATAAAGCTGGGAAAACTCGGTGACTACAGCACAGACCAAATCGAGAGCGCACACGGATGAAGAATAGATCAAAGCTGCAAGCAGAACTGTTCTCACAACAGTTTTGTCACGAATAAACATAAATCGCCAACAGATGAACGAGAGAGCTGTAACATACATAACAAACCAAAAGAAAGAGAATTAAAATTCCTCCAGTAACCGTGTCTGACAATTTTTATGAACAAATGACCACAGAACCATGTACATGACTTTGGTCATTTATTTTCATTTACAGAAGTTAGCAATCGAGAATTATACAAAATTTCATGCAAATTGCGTTTTATGTTGCCCAGTCCTAGTTCCAGAATAAGAATATTGGCCGGAGCATGGATAGCCAAGGTTTACCCTTCTAACTGAGCACTCCATACCTCCATACGAGTAATCTCCAGTGGAATGATACATAAAGTACGCCACGCTGATTGAGTGTTTGGTTGCTTGTGAACGGCCTGAGAAAAAAGAGAGGATGGGAGT
>JAAXOA010004273.1:0-10467 GCA_036561885.1 Salina celebensis
TGTACATTAATATCAAGAGTCATCTTCTGTCAGTAATTACAAAGATGCTTCTTTCTGACTGCTGAAGCTTCCTACATGGATTTGACAAGCCGTCCATACTTATTACGCGTTGTTATCACGCTCGCTTTGGCTACGCAATTGATGCTGATGATAATAACTATCAGTGGTGCATTAAAATTAATGATGGAAGTCTAAGAATAGCTTGTTTCAATGAACATACCATTGGTATCTCATAAGTACGGGAGGCTCTTCAAGCATGTTAAGTATACACCCAAATTCAATTAATCGTCATAATGAAACAAATTATTTCAGAAAATAGTAACTCCAAGAAAGAAATATGTCCGGGTATAAGAGTAGAGAGCATCAAGATTTACATAATCTGATCTCACGTTGACATGTTCAATACTGGTGCTCATTTCCTACTTTCATGTTGCATTCTTGTTTTGCATATTTCATATACTTATTTTCCAAACTGGACTGATCGAACATGTTTGGCAGTTCCCGATTTCAAGTTTTCAGATTCCGCTGAACTGTCGTAATTGTCTTGTTATATACTCTGATACACCACTACTAACAAATTCAATTACTGAAGTGCACCCATAACAGTAATTGGCATAAATACATGAACAAAGGATTCAAATTTGTATGCAAATACACAAGCAGAAACAAGCACAGTTACTCACACGATCACCAATGTTCACATGACACAAACAAGTTGGTTACACTGGAAACTAGGAAAAATACCGAAAAAGGTAAAATTCGCAGGCATAATTAATTTCTTTTGTTAGCACTATCTATAGAAAATATCTACTGTTTTACTGCTCTGATATGTTTTTCTAGATTTTCTTGGCGATTTTGGCACGATCATAGGACATGAGTGACCAGTAGTAGCTTGGTTCCCTCCCAAGACTTAAATCATTAAGTGAGTTATCTGATGAGACTACGGCTATCGAACAAGTGCATTTATGACACTCATTATAACAACGAGGTTAGCGTACAAGACGACATACTAGAATTGGTTTCTCTTGCTAATTATTGTTGTATGAACATTATGCAACTTATGACGCGACAGAAATTCTTCGTATCTCATTATTGCTAGCTTCCACCCAGTTAAAGCTACGTAACACCGTCCCCTTCTCACTTATAGGAATTATGCGTTATATTTTGGTATATTCAAAAATGATTGGCAGAAGAAAACTAGGTTTCAGGTTTAAATGTAGATCATTAGCTTAGCGAAGTAGAAGGGTGAAACCTGGTACCTATGTATAATTGAACATTGTTATCAACATAATAGATAATTAGACTAAGAATGGATTCCACCGGTGAGCTACAGAGTGGAGAAAAGGAAGGAAGGACATTGGGGGAAACTGGAACAAGAAAAATTTCTGTGTCAAGCCCAAGTGGTATGTGAACGGTTGGTGCTGTGAACTTTAAAAAATTACAATATTTTTAAATTACACAATTACACATTGAACACTGAAGCATGGCAGTGTTCTCGAAAAATAACGAAGTGGTTCCTTACGCCATCGGTGAAGAAAATAATAACAATGTTGATGATACGGGACCTTATATTTTGCCAGGATTTGGGAAGCGACATGTGCTTGCTTTCCTTGGTTTTTGGGCGTTTGCCATTTCATACGCCATGCGATTCAATTTGTCAATTGCTATAGTTGCAATGGTGAACAATACGAAACCTATTGGGGTTGAAGAAATTGGAAAAATTCACAGTGCAAATAAGTACCGTAATGATCAGAGAAGAAGCATGTGCAAATTTGAAGCCGACTTTGAATCCAAACGAAACGGAGATAGTAGATATTCATGGACAAGGAGAGTTCCATTGGGATAACGTACAACAAGGACTTATTTTGGGTTCGTTGACTAAAATGATGAGATGATTAACATGATTTAAGTAGCTCCACAGGATAATTAACATTTATGTTTATAAGCAGTTTCTAACCAATACCAATTATCATATTATAAAATGTGCAGGGTCCTTTTTCTGGGGCTATGTGATAACGCAGCTACCTGGTGGTATCCTCTCAACAAAATATGGAGGAAAATGGACGTTAGGACTCGGACTTCTTATAACTGCAATATTTGCAATTTTAACTACCCATCCTCGCCAGAATCCATGTAAACTTGTTAATTCTAGCACGAGTCATTCAAGGATTAGGTGAAGTAAGTAATAAATATAACAATAAGACATTACACATTACTATCAAGATCACGACTAACATTTACACAATGAGATTTAAAACAGGGAGTAACAACACCAGCGATGCACACAATTCTTGCCGGTAACCTTAGCACAATGTATTTTAATAGATAAGCCAGATTGTCATGTTTAAACGGATGTTTTTCGCATAGCATGGGCCCCTCCGCAAGAGCGCAGCTTGCTTGGTAGCGTGGTTTATGCTGGAGCTCAATTTGGGACAGCCGTTACAATGGTTATAAGTGGGTACCTCATCCACGGTGGTGTTATGGGCGGCTGGCCTTCCGTATTTTATCTTATTGGCGCTTTCTCCTTAATATGGTTTGTTCTCTGGACCATGATTTATGTATGACACACCGGCGTCGCATCCAAGTATATCAAAGGAGGAATTGGATTACATTCAAAACTCTATTGGAAGTGGGAAAGAGGATGAAACAAAAATATCAGAAACGCCGTGGGCTGAAATCGCCTCAAGCAAAGCTGTATGGGCTATAATTGTAGCCCATGTTGGACATGGCTATGGGCTTTACACGCTTTTAACTTTACTCCCTACCTACTTAAAAACTGCCCTGCATTTTGATATCAAGCAGGTACCTACTTACTAAAAGTTAAATGCATTTTACCAAAATTTTGTTCTCGATTGACTGGATATGATAAAAGTCTTGCATGTCTAATTTCCTTCACAGAATAGCTGGATAAGCGCTATGCCATATTTGGTGATGTGGATTGGTGCAATCGCTACTACCCAAGTTGCTGACCATGTTGTTGGCAAAAAGATTTTCAGAACTGTGTCGGTCCGGAAATTTTGTCAAGCGGTAGGGCACATTGGAAGTGCATGTGCACTTATTGGAGCATCATATACTGGGTGCGACAGAACTCTGACAGTAACCCTTTTGACAGTTGCAGTCGGCATGAATGGAGCTATCTATGGAGGTATCAGTTGTAAAACAATTAGACCCATTAGAATAAATTCTTCAAAGAACATTTCTAACCAATGCGATCTTTTGTATAGGATATACGGTAAATCATGTTGACATCGGTCCCCGATGGGCGGGTATACTAATGGGAATCACAAACACATTTGCTAATCTGACAGGATTCGCAGCACCTTATTTTGCAGGATTGCTGATCAATGACAACGTAAGCAGAGAAATTCAATATGTGATTGGTTCGTGGCAAGGTTTAAGTTAAATTTTCAATGGGTATTGATTTCAGCCATCTATTCAAAACTGGCAATATGTATTTTTTATTGCCGCTGCGGTTTACGTTGCCGATGTAATCTTTTATGGAATTTTTGCGTCCGGCACGGAACAACCTTGGAACCGCCCTAAATCGGAGCAGGAGAAAGCTAGCACACAATTAGAAGAAGTTAAGCAGGAGACTTCATAGCACTGGAAAGCACGTTTTTGCTATTTTAAAAGCTTTGACCATGTTTGAGTGTAACCAAGAAAAACTAACTTAGTATAATGATAAATTTTAATTTAATGATATTTTATTCTACGACAAAAATAAAAGCACTCAAAAAAGTTTTTTTTTATCATGAGTTAGTTCTGTTTTTACTAAAAATGGCACAAGAAATGTCTATAATATGTCCACAATCGGCTCATTTATTGTGCATCATTGTAAGTACTTTGATAACTGCATCCTAAATTTCCTAAGTTAGTATATAACATTTACTACACAGATGAATCTACACACAACTGGTCTACTGACGAGACTGACTAAAGTATTCTTTCTCCATGTTCTGGCAAAATTTAACAAGATTTGGTTGGTGTTTCACAATATTTCCAAGCTGGTTATGGGGCAGTGGAGTTGTAATCATTGTAAAGAGATAACCAAACACTAAAGCGTCCAATTCGGTTGGAGACTCTCCGAAAAAATACTCAGCTTCGCCTAGTCGCTCACTTAAAGCAAGAAGACATGTTTCGACTGAAAAACCAGAAAATTGAAACATTAAATAAATTATAAAAATAATAGTATATTTTATAAGAGTAAATAGCAATTTATACTATGTTGAATACCTTCTCGATAGACTTCCTCAGGAGTTCGCGCTCCCCAGTGTAAGTTGTTTAACTGGGCAATCACCTTTCTCCTGAATGGACCAAGGTCGCAATACTTTTAAAGGGAAGTTGTAAGCCGACCCGGATCGAAACCGGGTGAAGTTATTGTACACGTCATTATCCACCCAGGTAAAGTAAAGCAGGGCGTTTCCAAGAACGTTATGAACCAGCGACATGTACGCCCGTAAATCCGCTTTCTGATGAGAATTAAGCCACTCGGATAAGGACATACTTTTCGCTTGAGATAGCTGTACTATTCCTTCCAGCTCGGATACAACATAGGCACCACATCGCAGAACTGGCAGTTTTCCTAGTAATCAAAACTTATCAATGAAAATCGCACATCAGATTCATACTACTGGTAGATTTAAGTTTATCTTACCATTTGGACTGATATCAGCTGCATTACATCGTTCTTTAATGCTATACGGGAGCCTGGCAATGTTCAAATAGGCTTGCGCTCCTAAAATTGCTGCAGACTCGTGGATCAGAACTTGACTTGACTCAACTGGGATAATTAGCTGGGTATCTGACGCCCATGGCTCTTTACCTGTTGGATGAAAAACAAAGAATAAGCTCTATAAAAACTTAAAGCTGTCGCCGTTATTCAAATTAGGCTTCGGCTTTCCCATTCACTTACTATCAAAATCAATGTCCGGCGGCACAAGCGCCGACGTTTCCGGCATCTCGTTTCGACTGACTTAATACTTTCTTTCTTACCAAAACACTTCCCTATAAGTTACAAGACGAACATTCAATTCTGTGAACTTTAACAACAATTATACAGGTAATGACAAATGATAAATATTAAATTTAGAAATCACCTTCAAGGCTCAAGGACTATCGGCCTCTTGAATTGGTCCAAAAGGAAAAAACCCCATCTCCAAGTCTAAAAGCATGCATCGTTGTTGGCCAAAGCAGAAGCAAACAGATGATTTGTTTGGGGCAGCTAGGATCACTCTAGTTCACCACAGATATCATCAAGTTTTCTGACCGTACCCCATTTCCAGTCAATTTTATCCGCTGCATTCAATACAGGCTGGGCACACGGACAAAAGCACATCCATTAAAAACTGGGGCTGTTCAAGTAAGAAGATTTCTACTTCTCGACCATTTCTCCCACGCAGCTCACTCTTTCTAATACAACAACTTTTGCAGGTGAACGGTGAGTATTTTGTGCCCGAGGAGGAGAGCACATTTTCATAGCGAATACTGAACTAACTGAACACCGTGTAGGCGGAATAGTTGGACATTCGCGTTTTGAGTTGGTGAGAAGCTTTCCGTACAAAGTCTTTTTTGTTCGGTTTTTTGGTGAGTCATCTATTTCTGATTGTTAAAAATATTTACTGTTTATAACTATTTTAATCAGTATGTGACTGTCTAATTGGTTCCAGTCAGTTGAAACGATATATTTACCGGTTTTGGTGTATTGTTTTGGTTATGTGGGGTTTAGTATTAAGTTGGGATGTAATTTAGTTAAGAAGATGTATGTAGTCATTGGATTTATGTAAGGAGTGGTTGTAACTTAATTTTTTAATGTTTATAGGAACACCGGTGATTTGTCATTGTGCCTATCAAGTACTTGATACCTGACAAAGAAGGATCTAAATTGTTCGTGAAATTAAGTTAGCAATAATGGCGGCTATTAGTGTTCTGAACCCAAGGGCTGAAATTGCTCGTGCTGCAGCAGCACTCCAAATTAACATTCAAGCGGCGAAGGGAATTGCCGAGGTTGTTAAGAGTAATTTGGGACCGAAAGGAACCATGAAGATGTAAGGAAGACAGTCTAATATAAAATAATAGAAACAAAAACCTAGAATATGTGGTTGTTTTAATTATTTACACAATGTATCATTTTAGGTTAGTGTCTGGTGCTGGCGATATCAAGATTACCAAGGACGGAAACGTTTTGTTGCATGAGATGGTTAGAAGACAATTTAATTTACTGTAAGGATGTTAATTAAAGACAATTGTTGATATCACTTCATGTCTTTGTCTTGTCACAGCAAATTCAACATCCAACAGCGTCACTCATTGCTAAAGCTAGTACTGCCCACGACGACACTGTTGGCGATGGGACGACTTCCATTGTGTTGCTCATTGGAGAGTTGATGAAGCTTTCTGAGAACATCATTGGGGATGGATGTCACCCACGTCATATCACTGATGGAATTGCTGTTGCTAAGGATAAGGCTTTGGAGATTCTGGATACGATGAAAATTCCACTTAGTATGGAACGCTCATTTCTCATCGACGTTGCTCGCTCCAGTGTGAGGACTAAAGTACATGCTGTATTGGCTGATCATCTCTCAGAGGTACTGTAATTGTCTGTATTCTAATAGTGCAGTTGGAAGATTGGAAGATGTAGTACAAATGAAATTTAATCTTCAATACAGGTTTGCACTGACGCTATTCTCCATTTGTTTGAGGAACCAAAGAAGAGTATTGATCTTCACATGATCGAAATCATGGACATGCAACATCGCAACGAACTGGACACTTCTCTCGTAAGAGGACTAGTTATGGATCACGGTGGTCGTCATCCCGACATGCCAACCGTGTTGTCTAACTGCTACATTCTCACCTGCAATGTGTCTTTGGAATTTGAGAAGACGTAAAATTTTAATCATTACTGGTGCTTGTGAAATAATGTGTGGTATTCTTATTTGTTTTTCTTATTTTTAACAGTGAGGTGAATGCTGGATTCTTCTATTCAAGCTCGGAAAAACGCGAGACATTGTTGGCGTCTGAACGTGAATTCATTGAGCAGCGTGTACAGAAAATCATCGAATTGAAGAAGCAAGTATGCCCTCCAGGCAGCGACAAAACTATGGTTGTTGTTAATCAAAAGGGAATCGATCCCTTGTGTTTGGATGCCCTTGCCAAAGAAGGTATTTTAGGTCTTCGCCGTGCCAAGCGGAGAAACATGGAGCGATTGGTCATGGCCTGTGGAGGTATGGCTATGAACTCTGTCGATGACTTGACTCCCGACTGTCTGGGATATGCTGGGAAGGTTTACGAGCATGTAATTGTAAGTACACACTAGTTTTTGTTGGAGATTTATTGTGACATTTCGAACTCCTTCAGCTAACAATACTTCATTTGTGATTGTAGGGAGAAAACAAGTTTACTTATGTGGAAGAATGCCAGAACCCGAAGAGTGTCACAATTCTTATCAAGGGACCCACCAAGTATGGAGTTGTCCAAACTAAGGATGCTATACGAGATGGTCTCCGAGCGTTGGCAAATGCTATTAAAGATGATTGCGTTGTTCATGGAGCTGGTGCCTTCGAATTGAAAGTATAGCAGGGAGTTGGAATTGATGGCGGTGAGGGGTTTTACAGCTCATATTACGCAATTGCAATAATTTCATCAAGCCCGGGTTAAAACTTTCTATTTTGTAATAATTACAGTTGGCAACTCGTAAGAACGTTGGATTGAAGTTGTTCTCCAACGCTGTCCTGGTCATTCCCAAAGTTCTCATCATGAACGCCGGCTACGATGTTCAGGATATGATCGGACAAGCCACAACAGGCGAGGGAGGTGATTTCATCCGTGGATTGGATTTGGAAAATGGTGGTATTCTCAACCCAGCATCTGTTGGTATCTACGATATGTATTCTGCTAAGAAACAACTCAATCGATGCAAGGTAATGAAAGGCTTACTTTAAAATTCTCAGCTAACACATAAACTTTTAATAAATCTTACTCTTCTAAACTTAACTTTTAAATGTGTTTCAGTGCCGTCATCGCCACCAACCTTCTCCTTACCGATGAAATAATGCGTGCCGGTTTATCTTCCCTTAAGTCTTAAGTGAGACCAGTCCGCTTCTACCGCTTCCTTTGTTTTTACATTATTGTTTTTCTACTTCACATCTTATCAAAATCCGCAACACATTCTAAAGTGAACCCCAGAGTGAACAATATTTTAAAAATCCGCAGCACACAAAATTGTTCAGTGAATGGTAATAAAGAGTGAGCCATCTTTTTGTATTCCTTGTATCAACTTGATACTCTCAACAGCATTTATATCACTTAAATAAAAAATAACTCTGCTAACACATTAAAATAAATATATAATACGCATATTGTATATTTAGCATTTTTGTATTCTTCTGCTTTACACTGGATCAGACGCTAATAAAAAAGCCAGTCAACTTTGGTGATAATATCTTAAAAAAGAAATTTTAACGAATCACGATTTCTTTCCGTTTTGCTAAGAATACTCTATATGATTCCTTCGGTGTATTCGCATGTTGTTCTGTGTCAATGTTTGCCTATCAACAAAAACAAATGTCAACTTTGCACTTGTTCGACCAGCGAGCTTTGACGGAAGCTAACCATGAAAATCATGAAACGCATTTTAGTATAAGTTGTGCTTCCATCAAACAAAGAAGTTTTCACATCCTTCTACAGCGTGATATATCATATCTCCATAATGCATAAGCACTCAGTACGGTCCATTAAAACGACTATGTTCTCTCATACTCAACTCTTTTCAACCCATTCCGCTTAGTTTATTGTAGTCAGCGTACTCATGATACAATGATTCATTACATGATAATCAACGCTACAGACATTCATCAGCATACATTGGTACTGGTCATCTACTACACTTTTTAAGCCAGCAGAGACTAAATGATTGCAGAGCAGGAACTTATCATACAAAGCTGCTCTACATCAATATAAACGGCCAATAATAAAACAGTTTACTCACATTCATACATTTTTTTTTACAAATTTTGCAGATTTTTCTGATGAATTCTTCAAAACTGATTATTAGTCATAAGTTACATTCATTGAAAATTGCGTCACAAGAAATTAACAGACCTAACCAACAGTATCTTGACATGAAAAAATAGGGAAAGAAGAATTGTGTAACATAACAATAGAAACGATGACTAATCATGAGAAGTGAACGTGTACATAAATACAGTTTTTACGACCACAAATGGATCCATTTAGACACACTTTAGGTCGACCATGGTCAAATTCTAAGGCCATGAAAATGGAATAAGTAGCGAATAGCTTAACCTAACCATCTGGTAGAACTTTTTGTAGAAGTTTATCACATGCTTTAAGTCCTGTATAAATTCAATTGCATTTCTTGATTGTTGCAAGGTAGGAGAATGACTGGAGCAACATTTTTCTAATCGACGTTTCCTTTAATACCGTGAATCACGCACAATCCAGGAAGGAACATGGTTGTTCCAAGAATCCGTAAACAATCAGTTTATCACGACTGCTTGTGAGTCGGATTTTGTATGTAGTCTCACAGCACCCCGTTCCTGTAATCAACGGTTTGCTTCGTTGCGGTGTGTGTTTGTCTTTTATTGCTTGCAACTCACACGCATCCTACAAGTTTAGATTTTCATACCGCAACCGTCGTTGACTGCATACATGAATGACATATCCATGTTATCAGTAATTCATTCTCCGCACCTTGTCTAAAAATGCGAAATGCGTTTGGTTATCAGGAAACCGTGTATACTCGACCAGAATTCATGGAACAGAAGCTGTCAAATAGCAAGAACAATTTTTATCATAAAACGTAAAAATAAAAAGCACTCAGATTGGTCGGCACCAGAAACCAAAATGTTTTCCATTTTTTTCCTGAATAAATGTTTCTTGTTTTGGTCGATAATTTTCATACTTTCTCAACATGAAGAATTCTGGTGCAGAACCACAACGTGCAAGTTATTTTGAAAAAAAAAGTGTATTATAAAGAATTCTTTTTTACGCGTTGCGTTTCTTGCTTCTGTTAGTAATATTTCTGATCATGCTAAGAAAATAAGGCAAATTTCATTGGCAAGTGTGAGTCAAGTGAGTGAGTAAAATAGAAGTATTAAAATTGAGTAAAGCACACACACAAATACACCCATCATCATTCCCATAGTCGTCACAATCGTAATTCCTAATCATCTTTACACGATCACGTCAGTTAATATCTTGGCCCCTGCCACACACATTTTGTAATGTTGAATACATGAATTCAACTATATTGTATGTACAAAAATGTTGAAAGCGTGATTTGAGCCCATGTCCTATATGAGATAACGTTGTAACAGAGTAGGGCGAAAACTACTAATAATTTTGCAGGTAAATTGTAATGAAAACAATTAATTTTTTATAATGAAGTTACACGTAAGTCTTGCACGAAAATCTAACTAGAAAAATATTATTGCTAGAATTATT
>JAAXOA010004274.1:0-10467 GCA_036561885.1 Salina celebensis
AATCGTGGACCTACTACAGAAATTTGAGCTACTTTACGGGCGAAACTCCATACTATTTTCCAATGGACACTTTACCAGTAAACTTTTCTTATTGCGCCATACCAAATGATAAGATCATTAGCCATTTCAGCTTTATTTTCCATGCATTAGAACCGTTCAACTGGATGACCTGGGTTCTTCTGGCTATGGCCTATTTTGGTGTCAGCTGCGCTTCAAAAACCATCCCAAGGTTGAGTATAAGTGACTCATTTTGCAAAATAATCTCCGCAGTATTCACAGCAGGCGGCGTATACAAACGAAATCTAGTCTCCTGCAGTTTTCTCTTGAGTATGATTGTTATTCACACGTACTATTGTGGATTTCTAACGACCCAGCTTGCGGTACCATTCCCAGAAAAGACTATTGAAACCTTTGATGAGCTTCAGAAGGAAAATTTCTCTCTAGTTTACGGATCAGCAAATAGCCTGATTTGGTATCAACGGATGTCACTGCAATGGAACAAAGGGGCGCTGAAGACGCTGGTTGAACAAGCAACTTTCTTCAAGGATAAACTTTACAAGGTAACAACAGGTTTCAGACAAGCTACAACAGGCGTTTGGTGTAAGAATATTAGATTTATGGAGGATGCTAATAAACTACTACAATCTAACAATTTTTCGGAATCAGAATTATCAAAAAAACGTTGCTTTGTTGGCAAAGAGATGGTAAGCTTTGAGACGTGGATGTTCAAGCTTCTGCCACCCAGAAATACAGATTTATTCAAAGTCTATAAGCGATTCTTTAACACGGGTATCTACCGTACCTCTGGATGAATGAATACATTGGATTGAGCCATTCGGAGAAGATACAAAATAGGGCCAGAATAGTGGGACAGTTTATGCGCAAGAGACAGCCGACTGGTGACTTTTCCCATAGTGACTTCAATTCTAGGCTTGTAACAATATGCTACTCTTGGCTGGCATGTCTTGGAGTTTCCTTCATTGTAGCAATTTTAGAACTTTCTCTAGCAGATTTAAATCGCATGGGATATTACCTGCTAAATTTAAATTTATCATTTCTATTTCTACTCGTTTGTCAGATGGTAAGACATTTACGTATAAAATAAGGTTTAGAGTTCAAATAGTATGTTTGCACTATAAAGTTAGCAGAATTGATGCTTTGTAAGGTACCTGCAGCTCAGTCTGCAATAGTTCTGTTGACATAAAATCTGCGTGACCTAGTCATTGGTTGAAAATAAAACGTATATTAACTCACGTGTTTTCTTAGCACAAGAATTGTCGGTTGCTGATGTTTTTAAAAATTTAACAAGGAGATTAAATAAAAGCTTTATTCGCTATTATTATATTAATAGGTGTGTGTGTGCTGTCGGCTGAGACAGACGTGTTTCTCTGTGTGCTAGCTATTGGATTATATTTTCAGTTAGTTTAACAGTCATTTTAACGGCACTGCCGTAGTGATCAGTTAATTTTACTGACTACTTGATCTAATTCCGTCCACGGAAAACCCTAAACTTTTTAAAAAAACTGACTCCAACCAGTAATTTTCTAATTGTTAGTATCAGCTGGATTTGTTTACATATGTGTACATATACTCCAATGTGACAACGACCATTATGGGTAAATCAACTGAAATTTCAGAACTATTGACAAGTGCTTTGCACGCATTAAACAATGGGAAAACTGTTGACAACATTGTTTCAACGTTCTCTCGTTTTTACAATGAAGATGAAATAACAACTGCTAAAAAATGTCTAGAAGAGCTTGGGGTGAAACTCCCTAAAAATCGGCAAGAAATGTAGCTGCAAAAGAAACATCACTGCTGGACATGATGAAAGCAATCCAAGAACTTGATTTGAAACAAGTTGACCTTCCGTTTTCTGCTCGTGACCTGGGACGTATTTGTTTTGTACCTGACACACTACAAGATGAACTGCAAATGCGTTGTGAACTTGCTGCAGTTCACAGAATGATGGACGTCACGGATAAATCGTACCGTGACGTATTACAACAGATTGGGGACTTTCGTACAAAGTTTGAAACGACAACAGCAGAAGTTACGACAGCTATGTTGGAGGTGAAACGTGCAACTGATAGTTGCGGAACATACGCAAGTATTGCTCAGATAACTCCAGCGATAACACCAACGTCGCCTGTGGAAAACACTATGCCTCCACCACCTCCTCCTCCTCCTCACCAGCCTAAGCGCCAACCTGGAGGGCCGCCACCTCGGGCTAAACCAATAAGTCTACGGACCGTCCCCTTTAGAAGATTCCACAACCGGAAAGAACTCGCAGACAGACATCGTGTTCGACCTGAAGAACTGAGCCCGTCTGATAAACGACATCCAATTCATCAGAAGCAGCTGGATGATGAGGATGAGGAGGGGTGGAAGATCCATACCAACCGTAAACGTAAGTCGCTTACAGTTGGTACCTCCCAAAACACAAAAATAAAAACTGTGAAGCCTCTAATTACTTGGTCTTTTTTCATTTCTCGCTGCTCTCCTGAAACAACGACGGATGACATTCTGAGTTTCTGCACGGAGACTCACAACTGGAACGTTTTGAAAGTTGAGAGGGTTGGAAATACTACAACCAGCAGCAGCTACTCCTCTTTTAGAGTGGACATCAATCAGAGCGGAATGAATTTATCCAGTGCATTGAAACCTGAAAACTGGCCTAGTGGAATGTTGGTTCGGCGATGGTATAATGGCAAGCGACAGTCAAAAAGGACTGTAGATAACACTGAATCCCATGATGCCTAACCCAATCAAATTGATGACGTGGAACTGCCAAGGCTTTAAATCTAATTCAACTTGGCTGTCGAGTATCATGACGGAATATGATATTATTGCACTGCAAGAAACATGGCTTTTTAAGTTCGAGCAAAATTTTCTATCGCTTCACACTGATTACTTTCATGTGGCCACCAGTGGAATGCCAGACGACAAAAAGCTAGGAGGTCGGCCCTATGGAGGTGTTGCATTCCTTTTTCGAAAATCTTTACGAAATAGTGTGACCCTCATGGAAACTAACGACAAAAGAATTATTGCAATTAAATTGGCTGTTCAAGGAATGCAGCTTCTTGTTGTGAACGTATACCTTCCAGTGAACTCTCCTGCTAACGCTAATCTCATCTCCATGTACCTGGGAAAACTTCATGAAATAGTCGATGCCCACGACGGTCCTGCCATCATAACGGGCGTCTATAATATATCCTCCCGACACTCAAACTTCATGGAATTAAAGCAGTTTTGTTCTGACAATGAAATGCTTCTTTTGGATGATCTGCACTTACCACCGGAAACAGTGACATTTACAAGTAAAGCCAACGGTTGTTCCAGCTGGGTTGACCATATTGCAGTCTCAGAAGACTTTACTACTCATGTTACCAACATAAACATTCCGTATACTATCACTCCAAGTGATCATGTTCCAGTTTGTGCAATTCTGACGGTTAAATTAGCCACAACTCCATCGCATAATTCATCTCTACCTGAGATAAAAAATTCGGTATACTGGAAGAAAGTGAAATTATGCCAACGGCAAACATTTGAAAGAGAAAGTGACGCTATATTGTTGAAGATTCTTGATACACACAATGTACATTGTTTTGCTGAAAATTGTACAGACTTAAGCCACAGAGAAAATCTAACTTGCTATGCGGATCAACTGGTCTGCACACTAAAGGAGCTGGAAATTCGACTTTTGTCCAAGAAGCGTAGAGACCACCATCAACGCCAGGTTCCAGGATGGAACAGTGAAATTAAGCTTCATTATGATAGCTATAATAGATCTTCCTACAAAGCATGGTTAGCCGGGAATAAACTTGACAACTCAGCGTTTACTGAAATGTCACAAAAGAGGAAGCTTTTCAAAAGCAGTCTCCAGCGTGTACAGAGGAAAAAACGAAAAATTGTTGACGACGATCTTGTAATGTCCCACGAAGAGAAGAATTTTTCACGGTTATTGGAGTAAAGTGAAATCGCTCGACAAAACCGAGGCTTTCTCAGCATCCAGTGTTGGAGGTGCATCTGGTGAAAATGATATTCGCGAGATGTGGGCTAAGCACTATGCAAAAATATTTTACTCTGATAAGGAATGTTTCCATGACTGTCTGGGAAACTGCAAAAGTAAGCCTGTCTACCGTGTCTCTCCCAAAGACGCTTTCTACTATGTAAGAAATCTAAAAACTGGGAAAGCAGCAGGACCTGATGGCATAAGCGCTGAAACCTTTAAATACGCATCCCCACGAATATGCGAAGCGATTTGTCTATTTCTTAACGGATGTTTGGCTCACCAGTTTGTACCGGACTCAGTTATGGCCGTGACAATTGTGCCTCTTATTAAGAAGACGGGCTTAGATCCTACCATTGTGAAAAACTATCGACCAATAGCCCTCTCTACTGTGCTGTCAAAACTCATCGAGATAATGATACAAGATCGTTATGGAGTCAACTTATCCACACAAGACAACCAGTTCGGTTATAAGAAAGGAGTTGGTACTGAAGCGGCGGTTTTTGCAGTACGACAAACCGCTCATTATTATATGAGGCAGAACACTCCTGTTTATTTTTGCTACCTTGTGGCAACAGTGGCCTTCGATAATATTAACCACGACCTTCTTCTTAAGGAGCTGTGTCGGAGAAATTTCAACTTTGAAACTGTATCTCTACTTCAGTTCTGGTTTAATTCACAACGGTTTGCTGTTAGATGGAATGGAAAACTCTCCTCCAGCTTCCAAGTGCGACGAGGAACAAAACAGGGAGGAATAAACAGTGCTAGATTTTTTGCTGCTCTTACTGATAATCTTTCAATAGAGCTATCAAGTACGAATCTGGGATGTCGGGTTGGGAGTAGGATGTTTAATTCGTGTTTCTACGCAGACGACATTCTATTAATGGCTACTACCGTCTCAGCACTTAAACAACTGTTACAGATCTGCGAAAAATTTGGCGTAGAAAACGAGATATCGTTCAATCCGAGTAAAACATTTTTGCAGTGTTTCCTCCCTCAAAATGCAGAGCCAGTAAGACCACTCATCAAATTTTGCGGCAGGAATATCAAATGCGCTGAAACAGTCAAGTACCTTGGGTACGAAATTAACTGCTGGGATCGTGATGCTGAGGAGTTAACGAGGAGAAAGCGTGAGCTGTATGCTCATGCCAACATGATCAAAAATCGCTTTGGATCCTGTAGCCTTCCAGTGAGAAAATACATGTTCAACACCTACATCACCAGCATTTACTGCGCAAGTCTGTGGTGCCCAGTAAAACAAACTGCTCTGAAGTCAGTCAAGGTTGCTTACAACGATGCCTGTCGCATACTATTCAAATATCCGAGAAGACATAGCGCAACCGCTATGTTTTCAGAACTCGGTCTGGTTAACTTTGACGGAATACGGAGAAGAGCTGCTTCCTCACTAATTCGTCGACTATCAACCACTAGCAATGAAATACTATCTAACATATTTAATTCTAATATTTTTGTAAATTCAACTTTATACAAGATTTTCTATAATCTGATTAACGATAATAAGACTTGACTTGTACACATAATGACTATTGAAAGGTGCCAAATGGAATAGCGAAAGCTATTGAATGGAGTTTTTCGCCATGCAATTTATGGTTTTCCTCCATTCCTCCTTATCGTCTTGGTTTGTTTTGTATGACCTTTTTGTAACCCGATTGATATAAAATTGTAATTATTTTCTCTATTAATCCTAAGCCATATGGATCAAATCCGCAATGTATGTTGTGTATTAATTGATCTGCAATAAAGCTATTATTATTATTATTATGTATAACAAATTAAATATCATATGCATTGTGTTACCCTTGTGATTTTTCAGACGATATTAAAATATACATAGCGATTCAAGTTACAATCGTATATTACACAAAATGTATGTCTTATTCGTAGTTATGCTATATCCTAAGCTTTATACCCAATGTTAGGATAGTTTTTCAATTCAACGTTAAGGAACAAACTAATCATTGAACAATCATTGTAAATCAGGCACTTACGGTAGCGTTAAGCCATGAATAAGATAAGCGTTTCTGTTGAAATCACCTGGGATGTTTCGAATTTTATGTTCATGTAAAAATTTCCTTTATCGACGTAATCTGGTGTAATATAACATAAAAAAGGCAGCATGTTACAGACAAGTGTTTTACATATACGCATAACGGGAATTATTATAATGACCTATACTTGAAAGAAATTATTGGTGTATCTTGGGGTTTACATCACACGTTAATGAAAAGGTACATGATTTAATGACACTTTTTCTATCCAATTTGCACATTATTCAACAGATACATAAAAGAAGACCTGAAAGCTGTTCAGCTTGGCCGTGACCTAATAAGTGTGACCGGGATAATTATTAAATTGTTTTATTGTCACAGTTACGGACACAAGTCAAATTATATTAAATGCAGTTAGAAATATCAAGTTATGTAATACAGTTGCAGATAACGGTTACTAAAATAAATCACAAATATAAAAACAAACATTGGTAATTGATACAGAATCAGTTTTAGGGACGTATTAAAGGTACAATCCAATCATGGAAATCGGCAACTTCTTCGTCATTATATAAACATTCTTCAGTTTGTAAATTTAAGATGTATGAGAAACAAGCATTTTTAAAACATGATTATGATTTAATGTTGCTCCTAATAGATCCTGGGAGTTGGTACCATAATGTCACGGATAATACATTGTTTTCATTACACTGTTTCGTTTTTTCAACTTTAGCTTTTCCAGAAACGTCATATGTTTTATTTTGAAACTCAAGGATCTTTATATAATATTTTCAGACCACATACAAGCCAAATGCAAATATTATGCATGCTTTGTTTCAGAAAAATTGGTTTGGAGAGAGATCAATGACGTATTAATTCTTTAACTGGCTTCTTTGTCGCATTCTAGTTTGAAATGGGGGGAGGAATGCATTTTGTTGTCATTGACTTGCGTAAGCTTAGTAACTCATCAACTTCCGAGTAAATATGAGAAGTTTACACTAATTTCGATATTACAAATTCGTCTAATTTTATAAACCATCGATGTGAGCATTAACGTAAAGTATGTGAAACTAAGTTTTATTATCACGCAATTTAAACCTTTGGAGGAACATTTATTTTTTATGAAGCTGAACTGAAGCGCTTTTGGTGGAAAGGAAGAATGAGCGGGGTGAACACTCAGATTTGCATACTCAACACAAAAACATTCAGTGAAACTGATTTTGTATACCATATTGGAAAAGGCATAAAATAGTCGAGTTTGCATCTTTTTGTTTTCCGGTTCCACATTTTCAATTAAAACATCTGTAAACTGTTTCGTTTTATTTAGTCTATTTACATGCATACTATCTTTTTTCTAGCTATATATTCCTGCGGCCGCCGAAATTAACTATAGCGTACTGCAATAGCAGTCTATCCTGCATTCTGACTCTGGCGGTCTGAACACTTTGCCTACGCCGTTCAGAAACCGTTAGAAAAAAGAAAGTAATTGATGGTTGTAGAATATGATGTATTTCAGTAGTCGTAATACAGAAATACATAACGCATATGCTATTTTTATTTTAAATACAGGCTCAATTTAAACATCAAATGTTGCAACATAGCCAGTATTTTAATATTTACAAATTATAGATTTGACAAGTGAAAAGTTTGATGCTCAAACGTTAAAGATCACATAATACTATCTCTCTGCTGAAATCAGCCACCACATCGGAGCTCTAATTTATTTACAATTAGTATGAAATTCAGTGTGAACATGCTTATTAATTATTGTAAACGTGACATGATAGATATATTAAATTGTATCCTTACCCCCAAAAAAATCAAAGCTAACCCTTAAATAATCAATACTCAAAATAGGTAATTTGTTTTGGTGATAAACGACATTTCAACAATTCAGGTGTATACGGGAATAAACAAAAACAACAATTCAGATCAGGTGGAATTAACTACGCCCTATTGCGCTTTTTATTGTCTATTTTCGATAAACAAACCAAATCAACAGCACAACAATGATAAAAACCACAAGAGAAAAACGATTTGCAGGACGGCAAATCAATGAGCAGCCACTTCGGTTAGTCAAGTTATGTCGATCCCCGCTAATTGGGCACCCACTGTAGGCCAACGTTGTTTTGGAAGACCCCGGCTACGAATTAATTCAAGTACATACATTAATTAATTAATAATAATAATGAGCATTACTGTGTGGTCATGGACCTCGCTACTTAAAGGTATACGGGAATATAACTTGCCTTTGTAACAACTGCACTGTGCAAAACAGTCGCTGGTTGCTGTCTTTCGAAACTATCAGCCATTCCTACATTGAAGGGTGCGGTCGTCATTTCTTTCTTCACTTTCTGGGATTGCTCTGTTGATTCCAGGTTTACAGCCACTTGTTTCTTGTTACTGGCACTCCTCAGACTGTCGTTGTTAACTTTTATTACAGCAGTTGAACATTCTCTCATGTCTTTCTCGATCTCCATATCTAATACTATTGCAGTTTCAGCGTTGGCAACACACAAGTGTGCCTCTTCATCTGTGACTTCACCCACCAATTCATGCTTCCGAGTAGTTCCCCTCGCAGATATTAACTTTTTATGTTTCCGAATAGCGTCTCTCTCAACGGCTTCTTCGTTGAAGTTACGACCTTTTGATGCGACGCTAGAATTTGTAACTTTTTCAATTCTCTCCAGGCAATTTTCATCTTTGTCGTCTACCAATTGAAAACTTTTTGCAGTGCCCCTTGCGTTTTTCAAGTTTTGCTTACTCTGCTCGTATGCTTCGATAAAAGTTTCATCATCAATTTCGCACAGCTTCGCAATACCTTGACCGTCTTTGACACTTTCTTCCTCTGTGTTATGATTTATCCAGCTTTGAGCTTGTTCCAGCTTTACTTTGCCTTCCAGCGATGGATAACTATGTTCCTCGACAAATCCGTACTGGTGAGCTGTTCCACGTGCAGCGTCAATAACCTCCTCTGGCGGTTTTCTGTCAGTGTCTGGAATTTCCTCTGGGGGGCTTTCTATCTTAGTCTTACATTGCACTTGGGTTTGAGCATGTTGCCAATGAATGTTGACTGTTGCGGGTGTTGCATATTCGTAATAATATTCCTCCTCTTCCTCCAAGTCCGATTCACAATACATACTTAGAAGATCAAGGTAAATGTTCGAGAAACCGTAAACAGTCAACTTTATTAAATCGCCAAAGGTTATGCTCAGTCAATTGTATTTAGTCCAGGTGTATAACTAAAAACTTATTAATTTTCGGATTAATTTAAAACTGGTTCAAACAACTACCAACTTGAAGTGGCACATTAATTTGAAGCCCCTGTTCTCACAACTGGAGTGGAGTGTGTCAAAGGAAATTATCAAAATATCAACGTTTCTGTTGAAGAGAGTGAGTCCCTCGAGTTCAAGATTTGCTTCGAAGCGATGACCAAAATTTCAGCATAAGTATGACTGAATTACATCAAGAGGTCATTTTCACAAACAAGTACACAAGAGTTATTGGGTGTCTATCTGTATTAAAAGCTAAGTTATCATTGTCTGAATGCTTTTGCGGAGCCCTAATATAATTCGCGAATATTTCCTGGTTGGTTATTCTCGCAGAAAAACATGAAAGGTATCCAGTAAGACAAAAAAAATCTGAAGTAAATCCACTTATTCACATTGTGAAAGCACACACAGTTGCACCAGCCAGATTTTCAACTTTGCAAAATTAGATTGTCTCAATGGGGAGATGATTTTGTTACTTGGGAATGTGTTGGATGAAGATTGGATGTATGTATTTCAGGTTGTACTCCTTCTGGACACACTATATAGGGGAAATGTAAGGATTTTGCAAACGTTTGTTGGATATCCTGTTACTACTGGAGATGCTTCAATATTAAACTGTGCCTTCCTATTCTAGACTGCTCAAAGATAAACACTAAGATTCAAGATTTTACTTTTCGTTATCAGACAAATGGAACGCAGAAGTTATAACTCTACTGTATTGATAATATCTCTAATCTCTTGCATACTGTTTTTCTTTTCCTGATTCAAAGATATGTTCCACTAAAACACGAGGAGTATCAGTAGCATGAGTATGCGTATGTGTATCAGTTGTAAACTGACGGATATCTATCTCTTGCTAAATTTAACCTGGACGTACTCTTTGTTTATTAGGTAGAACGTGGAAAAGCTTCATTTACTTTTGTTATAGTAGTTGAAAACCTTTTAAATTGTTGTAAACTGGGCTACAAATAAAACCTGCAATGCAACATATTACAAGTGCGTACGATGATATGATCATGTGTGCCAAAATGCTACATACAGGGTGAGTCAAAAAAATGTACTCCAAACAAAAAATTAATAACTTTTGAACTATTTGTCAGTGAACAACAATGTTGGTATCATCCTGTAGAGGAGGAATGGGAGTTTTTTTTGACACTGTCACATTTGGAAA
>JAAXOA010004275.1:0-10465 GCA_036561885.1 Salina celebensis
CTCCCGGAAAGTCATAGATTCATTAAGTGTTTTACATAATTGCGTGTGTATCTAATAGTCTTTCTAGAATGGTCCTTTAATATCAACAGGAAATTCTAGAAACAAAATTGATAAGGGAAATGATACAATAATTGTATTTACAGCGGGAAAAGTCTAAAGCATATCTCTATATTTGTGGCTATCACAGCTTTTGTAATTGGCTTTTTGAACTGATCAAGTCCTTCCTGTTTGGATTACCCAATTGGTCTTGTGGCGGTTAAAGTGACTAACTTCATCCATGCCTGTAATTGGGTATGCGCCTGGTTTGCTCGTTAAACTTGTGGAAACGATGAACTCGACAAGTGTAAAGTGGACAGGACAAATTACCTTTATTATTTTCTATTTGCATATCAATTGTGTGTAAATATTTACAGTTTTCTTGTTCGGAATCGTTCTTTATGCCATTGCACTTGTGACACTGAAGTTTCTTTGCATAAAAAGCCCACTGCATCCATTTCCTGCAGTTGACTCATCCCAATGACTTATCGCCATCCAGAGCGCGGCCAAATATGGTCGACGTTTTATACCCATGGACAGCTCGTTCAAGCAAACAAATTAGCTTTTTTTAACCGGTTGTTATCAAGTTCATCTAGTGACCATTTTAGTCGTGACTTCTCTCCTTAACAGGCGATTACACTTATCATCGGGTTAGACAGCCAGGAGAGAGATATTGTCGCACATAATCTTCTCCAATGAATGCCCTAACAAGATGATTGATTTGTGGCGGTACAGAATCAAATGTAATTAGAATGTAAATTCTCAGTCGTATCTGATTCAGCGTTTGGATATAAAACTTGAAGCCTTTTTAATGGAAGAACACCAATCGTAAGAAATGCATAGAGATAGAGATATATTTAGGCATTGAATTCATTTCCTGTGTGACCTTTTCTCGTTCTCAAGGGTTGCTCAACCTATTTTCTTGATGAAACAAAAATTTTTGTAGTCATTGGACTGTGACCAGGTAGAAAAACAAGAAACTTTGGGACAGGGACACAACCGCAATCCTGAAGGTGAAACAGTAACATGAGTTGTTTTTGCTACACTTTAAGCACAAAAACCTTCACCGCTCCTTCAAGATGAAATGGCTGTCCATCCACTAATTTGTGATATGACAGGTAGGCTGTAATATTGGTAGCGGTCAAAAAAGATAAACCTGTCAGTGAGAGAAATCCTCCTTCAAACCAGAGCTACAGATTTTTTTTTCTTGAATGAAGGGAGCAATTTTTTCATCAGTTTTTATTTGTTTAAAAAAGTTTAAACTTTTTAGCGTGTGAAGTATATTAACAACATCAGAAAATTTGTTCGTAATGGGAAGACAAGAGGTGTAAAAATCTTCAACATTCTTGACTGATTAGCTCACATTTTTTCTGTAAACTTGCCACTGACGCACTCATCATCGTCAGTCATCTTTTTTGAGTACAGATTTGATGTTGCGATAAACTATGAATTCTTTGAAAAAAATAACATTTTACATGTGAATTTGATGTTCAATTTGTACAACTGTCTGAACCGGACGAGCTTTTACTCTCGTGTACTAAATAACATTTTTCTGTCATCGTACCAAACTTGAAAACAGACAAGTGTGGCATTTTAGATCTATAAATCTTTAGAGTATTGGTATAGGTAAAAAGGGCTTTGCGCTACCAGAAATGATGCAGGTAGCAGGTACAGTCGTTACATATTGCATTATAAAAGCGTTAAAATACTCAATTTTAGTTCATATCCTTGTTGTGTTTTTAATTTGACAGATTATTAGCAAGAATTTTGTGCGTGAATATGCACAACTTCTGGATTTTTGTATTTTGCTTTGATAGTTTTTGAACAGTAAGTTTTTACACGTCAAGGTCTCCCTCTCACTTTGTCCGCCTAACAGATCCTCCAAAATAAACGTGGCAATTTTAGTCACATTTTTGGTTTATTCATTCATTCAACAAAATAGTTTTGCTAGACATCTTGCCATGTACGCTACTTATGTATCCATCCGTCAGGTTTTTTCCCTCTGTCAGTCAGTCTGTCGGCTATGCTATGTCAATGTTGATTTAATCAGTGTTCCCTCTTGTTCTCCTTGACATGAACAAAATGAAATTCGTTAACGTACAAAAACAGTAATAGTGGAACATCTAAGCGCAATTAAATGAGTTCAGTTTTTCCAACAGAATTTTATGCTTTCAAATGCACGATTCAAACTGAAAGGCGTTCTTAGAAAAACCAAAAAATTCACATTGCCCCAGCGTGTGTCCTTATGGATGTTTGTTTACGAACAGACATTTGCAAATAAGAGATAATGTTGATACAAATCAGCAATTGTCGTAATATCCTAAATTAGTTTCATTCAGGACAAGTAACATGCATGAAGTTCAATGTTATTAAATAAACAGAGCAACAGCCCTTGAAAAATAAAATTAGCAATTTAAGACGAAAGCTGCACATCCAACTTGTAAGTCAACTGCAATAGAATTACACTATTTTTGTGAAAGAAATCAAAAAAAGAGTTTTGAAAAGATTGAGTGTTAGGAAATATGAGTAGACTTACTACACACGGACGCTTTTTTAGTACAAAGCCGAGTAAAGTAGCGACAACTGAAACGTGAAATGGGGCATTAGGTAATGGCATCAAAGAGAGATGCGTATAAAATGACGCTTTTAGCCGCATAGTTTCCTTTTTCTGAGAAGAGGATACTGTATGCACGTAATTCAAGAAGCTCTCGACATGCATAATGCATAAAATTATTATCATAATAATCCACATATTGTGTGATGATGAAACGCAAAAGTACACTTCTACCAAAGTTCCTTCATAGGTTAAGTTCACGACGACGATGAGCACTAGACTGAGAGTATCTTCCTTTTTTCTCTTTTTATGTGCACGTCGCTCGATCTGCATGTGAAATAGTATCCGTCCTTTTTATATCTTCTACTTTCTACTATATGTTTTATATAGAAGCTCATCTTTGTAGACGCAAAAAAATGCACGATATAAAAATCAACGACGCATAACGGGAAAACGGAAATAACGTTTTTTTCATGTTGTATTTATTCCTATCAATTTTCAGGGCTGTGCACATGAAGGAGCACCCAGACTACAAGTACAGGCCAAGGAGGAAGACGAAGACGCTCTTGAAGAAAGACAAATATCCAATGAATGGTCCAGGTGGACCTGGAGGTCATCATGGTGCAGGTCACGGTGGTCCTGGAGGAGTCACACCTAACGGTCCAAACTCCATGATGGATAGTAGAAGTACATCTAATGGTCCCGGAAGTGGTGGAAGTAGCGCAAGTGGAGCGAGTAGTGGCGGTGGGAGTGGAGGTCCGGTTCTTGGTGGAAATCCGAATTCTGTCCCCTCATCAGCTCTCAATCATCATCACGGGCTTTCAAATCACGGCCCTTCACACCCTCACCACAATCTCAATCCTAGAGACTTGTACTCGCATCAAGCAATCAATGGGTATATGCCCAACGGATATGCTCTTATGGGTGACCCATCTGCTTATAGTGGTGAGTTATTCTGAAAAATCTTCCACATACATGAATTATTTTTGTTTTGTTTTACTTTTTCGTTTTTCCATTATATGTTTTGCCAATTCTTCTACACTCTTTTGGTGCTAAAAATCTTTTCTGCGTTTTGCGATTCTGGCCTCTAGATGTTTTTTGCATGGCGCGTATTGTATATGTAATGGCTATTCTCTTTCTCTGTTCCTCTGTATAGACTATGTGGAAAATTTGTCACGGACTTATGGAAAGGCTGCCTTTTATGACCACGAACCCGGTAATTGATAATTAAATCTTATTATCTCTTACGTAGTAAAGGAAATACTCACAAATTGCATTCTCTCTGTCCTAAACTGGAACTTTCTCTTAAGAAAATTACATGCAACCAAGCGCTTAGGCTAGGCAGCTCATTAGATCTCAAATGCCAGTGATTATAAGCATTTTTTTCACACAATTCATGTGACACTTACCATATTTGGCAATGCAAATTTGTTATTAGGAGAAAAAAGAACGTGAAAAATGTTACGTTATAGGTTGTAAGGCAGACATGGTGAGATCCCCATCAAAACACCAACTTTGCACCATCATCATTACAGCGCAGATCATCGTTAACGTCGTGCTGTTGTAGTAATAGTGGAAGAGTCGTAAAAAAAGACTAGGGTTAGAATTTTATATTACAAACTCTTCACTTTAATAGTCATTGCTCCTCCTGCCATTCCGCAAGCCAGCCATCTTTCATGCAGAGTCATTAATTACGTGCGGCAATAATTAATCATTTCTTCCAATCGACTTTCTGTTCAGAAAAATGTATGTATTCCTGTAGTAGGTTTTCGTTTGCGGGAATGCAAGTCTTGTGTTAGCGAAAAGAAATTGTGTGCATAACACAAATTCCTCCACGTTGTTAAACTCATGTTCACAGCTCACTCATCGGTGGCATTAACAGTGGTTTCATTTCATGTATGACGGTGTACCAATGTTGTTTTACAGAAGACGAAGACGGGCAATATTGAAAATCAATGTTTTTTAAGTAAGTCATACGGATATGAATAGTGAAAATGATATGCTTATTTTTAAGGTTTTTTTCCTCTTATCCCCTTCCCGTTGACAAGATGATGTAGGTCCAGTAAATTGTTATTTTGCGCAAAAGCACACAGCGTTAGGCATTAGGCTAGACACTGCATGTGTGGTGAGCATATTTCTAGATTCCGAACGCTCATAAATTACATCTCAAGTACGAAGTGGAAACCTGCTTTGGTACAAAAATACAGCAATATATTACTATTTAAGTGATGAAACTTGTGTTTTAAAATGAGAATATTTAACATGCAAGTGAAAACAAGACTTATTAAAAGTTGAGCACAGACGAAAACATCCCATATGGAATCTAATCTTCCATGGGCTACTTCTTGGTGGCTTTTGTTTTAACGGGTTTCTAATGAGAAGTACATGCGGTGTTTTTTCTCTCTGTCAGCCACGAAAAAAGAAACAGGTAGTACGTAAGATTTAGTTTTGTGGTTAGTGCAATTTAAAATCTCTGTACATATTATCACTTAGAGTCAAAGTAAATTATTTATTCACGAATTAACAGAGCGGGAAGTTGAAAGATGGATTAGATGTTTTTTCCGTTGTGTACGCGTGTATCATTTGTATAACAAAGTTTGCTTTAACTATTAGCCTAAACAAAATCATTTTGTACATGAAGACACTTACACCACACACCAGGTGAAGCTTCAAAAGATTAAATACAATTTCATGGACCATTATCACTAATATTTGTAGATGCATACAGCATATGAGAGAAAAATGGCAAGTATCAAATGACAACTCTTTCCGTCATCTGGTAATCCTATGCAGCCCAAACTGTAGCAGTGGCAGAAGCTTTGAAGCATGTAACCGCAATAATAATATATGACACTAGATATATTGGTTTCTTGTACCACCTAGAACAAATTTGTAAAGTAATTTAGGTATAGCCCACGAATATAGCATAAGCCGTTCTCATGTTTAAAGGCAAAACGTCATTCTTACGGCGAGACAGGATGTGTTCGACATGATCACAATAATTATAGCGAGAGTATCAGTTTTTTGAGTTTGCAAGAAAATTCATGTAATAATGAAAACATCTATTTTAACACTGATATGGATTTAATGAGTTTATCTGCAGGAGAGAAGGAAGACCTTCGGATATTTATTTATTTTAATTTAGTAGAATGATTTGCATGCGGATGCTTTTTGCACTTAACGTTTTTACATGGTCATACGAAATCAACGTCAACATTCGCACATCAACTGGTTATGCGGCAACATTAGCAAAAAAACCATACATTTTTTCTTATCCATGATGGATCTTACTAACTTCAGGCAGGTTTAGCTTCTCACAAAAATTCTCTGTGGGCTTGGTCGCATAAATTGTAATATGTTCTATAATTGGATTCCATTACGCAGTAACCTTTCAGGTAGACATTTTTTCACTAAAGAAATAATCTTCTCTCGTCATGGACTCTGCTCACAATCAGTTTCTCTCCCTATACCATTTTAATTCCATAAGACTCCAAATATAAAAAATCCCCCAATACTGACCGTATATCTTTCTGTATGTTAAAGTATTTCTCTTAGATATCTTCTATCAGAACGACACATTCAGTAAGTCGTTTTTTTATAAATCTTGCGTACCACTGTCGCTACCGCTCTAGGATTTATAATCAGCGTTTCAGCCGTAGTCCAGATAAGTTACGCTTATTATCCACGGGATCGTTTTTCATGTCAATAAAAAAATACTTAATGATTTCTCTCACTGGCAATATCGTTAGTTTTGTGGTGTGGTATACACCGAGATACAATTCTTTTTAATTTATTCTTCACATACCAACAACTGCTTCTGTATCGTGATGCATATTACCTCTTGCATTCCATTCCTTACAAAAAAAATGAAATACTCTTGGTTGTTGGTATGAAAAAAGGTTTGTTCGTTGATACACATTGATCAGGATTAGGTACTAGAATATAATTTTCTTCAAGAAACTGGTAGCTCTTGCATTGGCTGGGGATACTTAATTTATGGTCATGAAGAGCCAGACTAATGATCTTCTACACACAATTGAAAACTCATTCATTATCTCTGTTGTTGCAAGTAGCTACTGTTTTCAACAGCTTTTCAAGTTTAGAACACATGGCATCATTGAAGTATGTATCGTGTGTGGATTTTGGATACGTGGTTTTATTTCTTGGGCTGTGGGAATGGCAGTTTGCATAATATTCTTTTACCAATGATGGCATTCAAGTGAAAAATGGAAGTCATTACAGTCAAGCTCTTGCATTGGCTGGGGATACTTAATTTATGGTCATGAAGAGCCAGACTAATGATCTTCTACACACAATTGAAAACTCATTCATTATCTCTGTTGTTACAAGTAGCTACTGTTTTCAACAGCTTTTCAAGTTAGAACACATGGCATCATTGAAGAATGTATCGTGTGTGGATTTTGGATACGTGGTTTTATTTCATGGGCTGTGGGAATGGCAGTTTGCATAATATTCTTTTACCAATGATGGCATTCAAGTGAAAAATGGAAGTCATTACAGTCCCGAATTTATTTCTATCATTTCAAATATGATTCTTTATATGGATGTTATTACAACTAAAAGGATACTATGTTATTTTCATTAGGTAGTAAATTGCGTTTAGCATTTATGTCAGAGTAATGTTCCTTAAAAACCGTCCGGTGCGATTTCTCGTCTATCTCATAAATTCTCTTAATGTTCTTTAATTCACTGCTCCTCTCGTATAAATTTTGATTTAAACACATGCTTTTAGGCTAGTCTGAATTTAAACTGGTGATTTAGTGTTTTGAAAGTAGCAATTAATGATTTTTTATTATTTGTTTGGTTTTGCAGGTTATATGAATCAAAATCTCTACTCAAGATATGAAATGTCTCCTGCCTCAGCCCCAGCAATGTCCACCTCGCCATATCTGAACGGTTCATATGCTATGTACGCCTCATCGACGACGCCGGTGGGCTCCAGTTCAAGGCGGAGGGAACTCAGGTGGGGCACAATCTAATCATAATGCACCTTCTCCCTATGCTTTGGGCAGTGTGTCCAGCGTAGGCTCTAGTGTATCACCTTCTCCTAAAGAAGCTATGAGTCCTAATTCTAATCATGGAGGTGGTGGAGGTTGTAGTAGTAGTAACGGTGGTGGTGGTGGTTCTGGAAACAGTAATAACTCCTCCAGTAGCAACAATAATCATCATTCCAGTAGCAGTAACAATAATATTCACGGTAGCAGTCTCAACAGCCCTCATTCTAGAAATGGTAGAGCTAGCCATAACAGTAGCAATAATAATATTCATTCGCCTGCCTCTTCTACTGCATCCTCACATTCTCAGCATTTAATGAGCCCTCCACCGCCACATTTTATGGCTGCCGCGGCGGCTGCTGCAGCGCACCACCATCCAAAAGGCTACCCTCCTTATGGTAATGGTAGCACTGGTGGAGGTAGTGTTGGCGGTGGCCCTCAGGGTGTTTATCCAGGACACCCTGGAGGAGACCTTAGGCAAATGATATCAATGTATCTACCTCCACATCATGCTTCCCTGGAGGGTCATGTCTTAAACAACAATAATAACAGTATTCACAGTCACCATCCATACAGCAACTCTCCAAACCCTGATATGACTAGTAACGCCATGATATCCTCGTAAAATGTTATAGATTTAAAGAGAAACTTTCAAAATAACTTTTTATGGCAAAAAAAGAAATCTTGTAACAAAGTTCGGGTTAGTGAGCAAACATGTCTTATTCTAAGAGTTGAATATATTGAAAAGTGTAAAAGTTGTATACAAACATAGTTTTTACTCAAAATATGAAATATTTTCCCAGTGAATCAAACTGGTACTGCTTTATCAAATAAAAGTATATTTATAGAAATCGTGAGTTACATCGTGCCCCAATGACTTTCTTGAACTGTATTAAACTGAGCGATGGTCAAACTTGACCGAAGCTTTTCATTTAATTTTTAAGAAGAGAAAGTACAGATTGAAGGACAAAGGTTAGCTGATTAGGTGAAGGTGCATACACAAGCTTTTGTTTCCTTTTCACATTCTTTTCTTCTGTCCTCACCTCTTTTTTCATCTTTGTGTAGATAGTTTCGCATGTTATATTATTTCCTTAATACTAAACTTGATATTAAAACCCTTTTTCTTGTGTATTCTGCGATGTGCAACTAAAATCTTTTTGTGCACTGTGGGTCCTAGTTTAGAATTTTCAGGCTATAGAAGCCTCTTCTTTCCTTGTAAACTTAATTAGAACAGTTCTCACCTTCTTTCTCACGTATAGCTTTATTTCACTACTTAACTATTTATATCAAATATTATAATTATTATGCTATATTTTTTATAATAACAAAATAGGAAAAAAAGATGTTAAGAAAGATTTTGATCCTATCTCTCCGTATGTTTTCTCTGTAATAGGATGATCAGAGTGAGTTGACCTGAGTTGACCCCGTTTCCTCCTTCTCTTCTCTTCTTCCTCCCTGTTGAGCACTAAGAAAGCAGGCATGGCAGCATCTCCCGCAAGTAAGTGTGTAGAGCAACATCAACGAAATCCAGACGCTCCGTACCAAATCGTCCTCCTATTCCCGTTTACGTCTCGCGTCAATAATCATCGCCTTCTGACTACCTACCTTATAACGTCATTAATACAACTGTCATGCGGTCATGACCTGAGTCAGGCAGTCAGGGAAAAACATGGGGGTAGATGGATACGACCTTGTTTTGTGTCTTCATAATGGGTTTCGCACCGTCAATGTGTGTGGGGGTCACGCTTCCTGATGGCAAGGACTTTCCAGGTTATATCAATCGTGTATCTATGATAATCATTTTGAAAGATAACAAAATTAGTTCAAACGAGTTTTTGTCATAGTTTAGTTAATCTGAATTTAGTAGATCAGTACACACGAGACGAGTTATCATGTTAAGTTCATGAATCATGGGATGTACTAGCACCAAATGAGCTACCCTTAAAGTCCACAGGTCAAACAAGTCAATATAAATGTATCTTTGTATCTTCAAATACCAAACTGTTCAACTACTTGCTGGAGATCATTGCTAAAGGATGTTTTCATATGAATAAAACACTCAAAATTTTCATCTGTTTTTACCCCTTGAACAAGGAACGTTTGCTCAATACTACTTACTATGTACGTCATTGATTTTTGCGCGTGAATTTGACAACAATGTCAGTTTAAACCCAAATTAGTCATTTTTTTGTAACGTTTTCTTTGAAAAATTACGTGTTGAGTAGAAAAACGTTATCGTTTCAAGTTTTCGAAAGGGATTGAGAGAAAGCAGGTGTGGAGATTCGGATCTAGATTTAACAGGCAAACAATATATCAAAGTAATTCATAGTTTTTCGCACCTATTTTTTAGTATACAAGATACAAATCGTTTACAAATAGTTTTGATGTTAATACTGATAAGTAGGTCTAAGAAAAATGTTGCATTTACTATCAAAACACTATCGTCAGATTTGACCAAGCTCGTTCAATGTACATGCTCGTTGTTGTCATTTTTTGTTATGATCCCGATTAACCCGTTTAATTGATCTCATCAAAATAACATGCTATTTAAATTCTGTGTTTATTTAAACAAAAAATTTAAAAGTCCCGAAAATAAATGTGTGTCTCATTTCGTATTCTGTTTGCGTATTACGAAAATAACATAATTTTTACTGCAAACGGTATATAAGAATGAAAATGGTGGTAATGTATATAAAACCTTTGATTTATCACAAATACATCCCACCAGCACAATCTGATTTTAGTGGAACGCACACACACACTATCTCTGTTGGAGGATCTTAGGGTTTTAGTTATTTTTGTACATGGTAAAATTTGCAAGTGGACAGGAACTACTTTTGAGATTTTTTAAGCATACCTT
>JAAXOA010004276.1:0-10465 GCA_036561885.1 Salina celebensis
TATTCGGCATTTTTACAGTCGGCATTTTTGCAATTCGGCAATATTGCAGTCGGCATTTTTGCAATTCGGCATTATTGCAGTCGGCATTTTTGTGATTCGGCATTTTTGCAATTTGGCATTTTTGCAGTCGGCATTATTGCAGTCGGCATAATTGCACTCGGCATTTTTGCAGTCGGCGATTTGACGGGATACGGATATAAACATTAGAAGCAATCAAGAGCAATACTACAAAATCTAGATGTTTTCCTAAACCTTCCGCTTTAATAATTTATAGATTATTTTACGTTTGTTTTCCCGACTGATTGATCTTTCCATTTACTCTCATGTATGGCCAGTCGCATATAAAAAACAAAAAGACAATATTTAACCTTTTCATGATTACCCTTAACCCACCACCAGTTTTAAAACACCAAATTGCCTTTGGTGAAAAAAGTAAATAGTAAAGAGTAGAGACCCATTGTGAAACTAGTCCCCATAATAATACCAAACATACAATGGAAACCCAAACCAAACCCGAAACTGAAAGTTTTCACCCAGCTCAATACGCAAACCGCAACTACATTTGCTTTATCAAGAAATAAAATTTTATCCAACCCTTTTAGGTTCCCAGAGTCACGTCATCGACATGCACTATGTAGAACCAGCATTGTTGTACATGGTAAACGATTCACGATTATCGTCACCGATACTACCATCATCAATAAAACCAAACCATGTCATGATCATTATTATTAGAATTTCTTTTCGTAGTATTTTCTTTACAATTACTCTGGCCCAACAGTACAGAACGTATTAAACTTCTTTTCAATGAACTCTAGCGCAGTGGCCTTTCCATTGCTAGTGAATGTACGCTAAAAAATGATTCATGCTTTTCATCGCACCAAAAACGCAAATAACGAAAGTTACGAAAGATTTTTCCGTGTGTTCCCAAATAGAACATGAAAAATGAATGTATGAATATATCAGAAAAAAATAGTTGTTATGCCAATCGGATAGATGTCGAAGCGAACGGCTCAGAGAGACGAACAGGAAGGAGCTTGGGAGTTCTGCAAGATATACAAGAAGAATCAACCAGGTCCAGTATATTATATACATACTAGCATATGATATAAGCCTGTAATGGACGTGGCCACCGACTCGGTAAGCGAAAAGAACAAAAAACTGGTCGGGTTGTTGTTATTGTAAAGAGATATGGGAATAACAGATTTTGTTGGCACGGAAGAAAATTTCTCCGCAGGGACTAATAGCTTTTGTTCCAAGCCGCATTCTTTCATGTGGTCAAGACGAAATGGAACGTGATTTTATAGATTTTCAATTATCCCTTTTTTTGTACTGTAAAAATGAGCGTTCCCACTTTCGCTTGTGTTTGTTTTAATGGGACCAAGTTTGAATTTAAAAAATGGTTTTATTTTTTCAAACGTTCAGAGCAAAAATTTCAAATGTTTGCATAGTTTTCTACGTGTAGCTGGTTAACCTCAACAGAATTTCATGCAACAAATGCAACCAATTGAAAACAGCTTTTTCTAACAAGTTTCGTTTCCCAAATTTTTATTCGTTATCTTTCTCGTTTTACTCGTACTGATAAAATATTCGATCAAATTTTCCCATAAAGGGAACTTGAGCTGTTGGCCCTTTAATTATAAAAACATGTATCAGTCAATCATAACCCATAGCCACACTCGTTTCGTCGTGTGTATCATCAATTTTGAAGGGTGATTTCAAATAAAAAATAGATTCAAGCATATACCAAGGTAAAATGCATATGCGTGCACATAAAAGGAAAAAGTATACATTCAGAGAGGTGATGTGTGGCAACGGATCTCAGCTGAAATGGATACTTGGATTCCTTTCATACGGATCTCATTTTAAGCATGAGCATTTTCCAGAAAAGGGCACACTGAAATTCATCTCCTTTATGTAATATTTAACATCTTCTAACCATCTACCTAAAGACGCGTAATATGACGATGTGATTATATGATGAATGTTTCGTGGGTGAGAAATGATGAATGCAGAAGAATCATTTATTTTCCAAACTGAGAAGTCAAAATTGACGTTTTAAAGGGAGAAAGAGATTTTTTTCCCACTTCTTCATATTGCCTTTTATACTCTAAAAAAACATAATGTGAACTATTATACTTTGAAGGGAATGCTGCTGTCGGATATTGATAGAAAAAAAATACTAGAAATCTAAAATCTATGTTCTCCAGTCTCCTGTTATTCTATAAGAAAATTATATGAGAAAAAATATCTGTTTTATGTATCAGACTTGTGACAACGAGTATATAGACAATACCCACCAACAAAATCTATGCTCACTTACGCAATGGAAAGTAAATATCAGGGAGCAGTGCCCATTTCTAAAGAAGCATTTTGTTTTCAGATCAATTTGACTGAGGAGAGCTTTTGTTTTGCTATGTGTGTAAACTCCCAAATCGGATTGGTTTTATTGACTGCATGGCAATGTTTTAGTTTTACAAATGTCCATGAAATAAATGACAATTTATACGTTCCAGCACGATAATTTGCAAATCATAACTTTTTGTAAACTTTTGCAAATAATTCTGATTACTAAAATAGTTTATGGAGGTTTGTTCTTTGACCGATATCTTGAAACGATTTGTCGAAGGAAGTATAAAACATACATTCAGTTCCAATGGTTTTGCATGTCGGCAGAAACTTGATTCTCTTGAGATTGCTGGTATTATTGAAATTAAACCTTTCAGAAAAAATTTTCGAACCCCTTGGTGGGCAATTGGAACAATATTAACCAGCTTCCTGTACGTCAACTTGAAACCAAAATGAAGACATGCAGAGGTTGGTAAGTTTTATGGTGATTATATGTTTAGCGTAATGCAGACAAGGGAAAGATTGATCGCCTCGCATGAAACCAGTGGATGTATGACTTTCATAAAATGTTTTGACGTTCTGCAGCAGTAGAAAACTGATTGGGTTTTAAAGGTTTTAGAGTAGTACACCGTGGATCTTACAATGTTTACAACAATATGGGGGACGGAGCTCATAAGGAAAACGTCAAATAAATTCTCCAGGTTAAAAGAGTTCAGGAATCAACATCATCCATTAGGGTACTAGGCCAGTCGATACCGTAAGCTTGACTTTTTATAGAAGACAAATAGCAAACTATTTAAAAAGTGAAATCTAGTTTGCAAGTCAAAATATTAAGGCATGCGTCGATGTTTTGAGTGATGGATAGTCATAATGAATAATATGATCTACGTAAAAATCTACAGCTTTCTTTTTTAAGCAAAATTATGCACCGGAACCTGTTTAGTGATAGTTAACAGTCCATCCTTTTACATCTTTTTTCTCTTGTATTAAAAAGCTTCTGTTATTATTATTGACTGTACATAGATGTTCATTGTGCTACAAGACATGTATAAGTTTCCAAACTAGAAATAGGGAAACATATATAGGAAGGAACATATCTTCAAAGAGCTGGTTTGTCAAATTATGCTCTACGACAATAGTAGCTGATAAGTTTGTTTTGACACGGTAGCACCGTTCGAAAAGCATCTAGAATGTTGTAAGACGGATGGTTAAGTGGAAACCATTAAAAATGATGCATTGATTTGGCTGACAGACAAGATTAGGCCACGGGGAAACAAACATAGACCTCAAACGGAGCATATAATTTTTTAAGGAAATTATTAACGACAGATATGAGATAGTTTTTGAATATTCAGACATGAATATGTCGTTTGAATTTTATGTAAATCCTGTTTAAATAAGAGAAAACCTTGTTTTCGACAAAGAATTAATCTGCAAAAGATCCGAACCGATTGATTTTGGGTTGACAATAACGCTTTGATCTTTCTACATTGTTTTTACTTGAACGAAAAGCGGAATGTAATTTTGTAGTTGAATTCAGAGTTTAATTTCTGCTCGAGGACTTTTCATGCATGACTTATAACAGTAACGCACTCTACTGTGTCCAAAATCCCCATAAGAAGTAGTAGATGTGAATTTTGTCATATTAAAATCGTTGCTACTAAGGTATTTTGATAACTGGCAACACGAACTATATAACACAAACTTTTGTATAATTTTATTCTGTACCATGCAATAGACGATGATTCGACATTGATGTGTTTGGAGGAGCTGGATTTTTGTCTCCCTGTCAACTTGACTTGGATCAAGTCAACAGGCTGACAATTATTATCGTTGTCACATGCCTACAAGGCGTCTGCGTTTGGCCAGTCAGCTAAAAACATGAATCTCGCAAAGGTAAATGGTACGTTGTGTGTTTTTTCAAAGTAAGGAGAATCAGTGCATTCCCTGGTCGTAGAAAGGCCAACATAGATTGATGTGTACTTGACTGAATTGACATACCGTGATGATGACGATAATGGTGATGGCAGTCACTTCATCAAGCAGCACATGAAGAAGGGTGTCTGCTCTTATCCAGCTTTGATGAGGTAACTTTTTACAGACGAAGAAGTTGCATTTGACATTACTCCAAGGAAACTATTTGACTGTTGTTGTGACAACCAATAGGTGTACTTACCAGTTCGTAATAGTGACATCATCGTTTGAGTACACTTATAGCATCTCAAAGTGTCATATTTGATGTCAATGCATATTTTAGTGACAACTGCAGAACTTGTTATACTTATATACATAGTATGAGTTAGCATTTATTCATTTGCAAGTCTTTAAACACATATTTTATAATTAATTTCATAACAATTTCTCCTTTTCTTGGTTTTTTTAAAATATGAAATCTTTGCACACCTCCGAAATATCTCATTAAATCCTATACTACATAGATCGTTAGCTAAAATAGTATTACTGCACAATGTGCTAATGTGCTTGACATCTGCAAGACATTGCCATTGCCACAACAGAATTGTACGTACCAAAGGATTTGCAGTAGGGTTCGGGAGAGGGAGATGCGATAAATAATGATTTATGACCTGGAAAACAGGTGGTCCAGGCTTGCATGGTTTGATGCTACTTCAGCTTACCTCGATCCAGTTACACCGTAACGCATTGTTTATAAGAAGATCCTGTTGGTATATAGAGATACGGTAGTATGACCGTATAAAGCTACCTTAACAATAGAAATTTGTTTGTATTTCAAAATATGTGGTCCTCACCATGACTTTTCAGTTCCTTTGATAAATTAGCATTTCAGAAGGAACAAAGTTGCGGAAGGTCGTTTACAGAGTATGGTGACTTATGAAGAATTCTTCACACCTAAAGACATTACTATACAATGTATTTTATGTTTAAACCTTGTGAGCCATCCATATGCAGATTGGAATTGAAAGAAAAGTGGAAATGCGTGTTTTTTCAGTTTTACATCGGTAATACATACACTATTTTTTTAAATGTTTTTAATTGAATGTGCAAAATTTGAATTGAAACTGTGCAATTTTTTATTTCAGGTAAAATATAGACTTTTGCGGAGTGTGTTGGTCCAATTCAAATGTTCTATCTTAAGCTAATAAAAAAACCATTTTGCGAATATGTACGTACTTATATTGCATATATGTGGCTCTGTGGCTGGACGATCTTGTGATGTCAAACTACTTGTAGCAACTTTGTTTTAAGCTGTCGACCACCAAGACTGTAATCGACCTACCTGTAAAGTAGACGTCTTTGAAGTGGACTCTTGATTAGTTGGATGACGACATTTTTACTCAGACAATTCTGCGATGCCGGATGCCGTCGAGTGGAGCTGACAAAAAAGTTTCAGTTGTCTTAAAAAGTACATTCAACACTTATTGAGATGAGACATAAAAATGTAAAAACACAATTACACACTCTCGTGGTCCTAAGCCATTTTTACGTCCGTTCTTTATCTCAGTTATGAGATGAAAGAAAAGGAACAAATTCAAAGAAAATAAAAATATTATTCGGATAGTACAATGATACCAATTGATGAATTTGGCTCAAAAATGTAATTATCTGCGATACTTAGATGTTACATGGCATAACATTTTCTTCTATTTCGCCTCTTACTGGGACGAATAGCTAAGAAGGGGCATCGCGATACACATGAAATATTCTCATCTCAAGATGACTCAAGATCAAGATTCATTTGTCCCTCAAATGCAGTTTAACAGTTACCTGCCATTGGCCAAATCAATTATAGTTTAGTAACACATCATAATACTCAACCGAATTCGTTTTCAATACCAAATTGGCTTCCTTTTCAATTACGCATGATAACACTGGTTTAATTCTTTTAAATGTCCACCTTATCAATTTACGTTTGTTAAAAATAAAAACAAATAAAATAAAACCGCGGTTCTATCTAAAAAAAATCAAAAAGAATGAAATCCTAATTTGTCCATACATATATTACTGGTTTATTTGGAACAACTGAACTGAAAGTTCTTAAATGATGAACAAAGCCATAATAACAGCTGCATATTCACTTTCCGGACAAACCCCACGTTTCTCCTTCTTATTAAAAAAACTGATATTTGTTTGTTCCCTTTGTTTATTGCTACGAATGCTGCTCATCCAAATATAATTTTTAACAGAAAAACGTACTGCATTACACTGCATATTATATAAATTCAAACGCAGCCTTGTATACCATGATATAAATCCAGTGTATACTATTTCCACTTCCCATTCAAGTCCACTTCTCCAGAGTATATTCCTTGTTCCCTCTTGGACGATGATAGGCATGTGTTGAACACCCTCCGTTGTGTAATGTACGTGGAATGGAGGCGAAAAAGAGTTTCGCTGTCGCCCGTCCAGTCACTCAAGTAAAAAGGAAAGAGCAAAAGGATGGGACAGACAGGCCAAAAAACTGAAAATCAAGGAAAAGCTTTTTATTCAACATATAAAAATAATATCGTCATTCTCCATGGATCTTTATGTGCATTAACAGACTCGGCTAAATACATGTTCTCTTTTGAGTACCCAACAGCAACCAAAGCCAGAGTTTACTCTGAAAACACACATGGAATTTCTCTCTACTTTTTTTCAGGCTTTTTTCCAGTGCAAGGAAAATGCAGTGCACTCTCAAGCCTGCTGCTGCTGTTGTTACTCTTGGAAATGTGAAGCTAATAGAGACCCACCCCACAAATGCGCCATGGTCGTGTTTTCTCTGACTGAAAAAGAAAACTCATCTATCATTCTTGTCGAAATCACCTTATACTCACTCTACTACAACACGGCCACTACTCACTCAAAAATCGTATTACGTACATTCATCATCCATTCAATATATCATCTTCCGTACATACTTCCACGTACAAACAAAATATACATTATTTGATAGGCAGAAAACTTGTTGTAGGCAAGGCATGTCACTTACTCACAACATATACAATGCATCGCGAATACAAAAGGTTACTTTATGTGTGCTTATATTTAGAAAGCCAGTGGCGTGGCATCCTTTGTATATCTTTGCTTACTTATTGGCGTATACGCAATAGGAGCTTAACGATGCATCGCGAATACAAAAGGTTACTTTATGTGTGCTTATATTTAGAAAGCCAGTGGCGTGGCATCCTTTGTATATCTTTGCTTACTTATTGGCGTATACGCAATAGGAGCTTAACTTACTTATGTGGTACATTCCCACTAACTCAATGCCAAAAGCATCTTATAATCTTTAAAGACTTGTGCAGTTTTACTAACTTTATTATGCAAAAGCTTGGCAGGGAAAATTTCACAGGTTCTCATGTTTAACCTTCCTTGGCGTTCTTTCTCCGGTGTTTCTTTTTTTAACTTAAGTGCGTATTACACAGGGCCAAATTTCTGGCAAGACTCAACACTTATGAACTAAATGACACTTAATTATGCGATTGATATTTTGGAACTTATTTGGGTAGGTATGAAACTCAATTTTAGCGTAATTCAATCAATATAGAATTAAGGTTTTGATAAATTATGTTGCTGTTTATTTTCAATTTTACAAGTTTTATATGTATGGTTTAGGCCTTATGCTGCAACCAAATCTATTCGGCAATGAAAACTCTGTTTCAATGACCAAAGAAGTAGAGGTCATAATCAGCCCATCATAATTGGAAATATTGGAGCATAAAGACATAAAACTTTTCAACAACAATGAGACAGCAGCTTTCAGTATTCTCGAACTAGATCTCCAAGAACACAATTAAACGGGTAGTGAGAGATTTAGAAAAAAAATCCTGAGCAATGAAACAATGAGCCGATAACTGCATGTATTAAAAAAGAACGAGCATTTCCACATGTATCTCTCACATCACCCACTAATACGAAACTTTAGGTGATAGTTTGCTGTGAACCCACGACAGACTGCTTACTTCACTATTACCCCTATAACTAGTTCTTCGTCTTCCCATAAACCATCACATCAGCAAACAAGAGAACACATGGGCCATGGGATCTATCATCTATCTCTTGAGCTAAACTTTTAGCCACACTGCAACTTACCTAAGAAACTAACAGCCACTATTACATATTTTTGTGCATAGTGCTATGAATACACACAAAACATCAACATCATTCATACCATGTTGTTTCACTCGTCGAGACGAGGAGCCGCACAAACACCGGAGCAGTTTCTCTGTGTACCGTAAATACGTGGATTGATGTAGTTTAGTAGAGATTGGATCGGAGCATGCTATAATATATGAAAAAAATATTAAAGATATTGGTTTTACCACGAGCAACTTGATGGAAAGCTTTTTTATAGGAATAAACTAACTACAATATGATATTGTTACTCTGTTGTACATATATCCTGAGTCGACACACCACCACCACCGCCAGCTCAGGAGCACACGCATAAAAGCAACAAAATGAAATAAAGTAACTAAAAGTAGAAGCAATGGGTGAATACAAGTAACTACTCTATCCAACTAGTTGTGGAAGTAGTGTGGTGGTGGTGGCAGAGAGTCGTAACTCATATCATTTCAACATTCACTTCAGCGAGTCAACCTCAGTCAGTCAGCAGTCAGGTCTGTGTAGCATAGGAAGTAACAAACAAGCTGAAGACGAGGGAGGCAACAAGAGAAAGAAGTATTAAAAAAGGAGATCAAAGCTTTTAGAGTTTTCCTAAGTCTTCTCATCATTTCCCATCGTCAGTAATAAGTATATTAATTCCCTATAAAAAACGCAAAAAACCCTCACCGGGGTCTGAAAATTAATCCATTATCCTTACCTGATCGCTGTCGTCTTCTATCACCAGCAACAGCTAAGATATCTTTACATGGGGAACAAGACATAAACAAAGAGAATAAAACACCAATTTTTTTTCACTGGCATGTCATTATTGCTTTCACAATCATTGTCGTCATTACCATCTATCTTTTTATGACCATCACTTATCGTCATTAACATCACATCGTCATTTTTACGACTCATTCACCTGCTGCTGGCACTGGAACACGCGCTCTTCTATTATATTTTTTTACGACCAAATCCTCGTGCTCTAGCACACGGTTTAATGTTGACCACGTGCTCAACAACTCCTCAGCCATTGCAATCTCAGCAGTGAAGACGCTCACACAGACATACATCAAAAGAAGAAAATCCGTTCATTCAAATATGTGACCAGAAGATTTTCGCAAATAAAAGAAGATATTAAGAGAACAGAAGAAAAACTGGATGAAATAAGGTGTTCCTTCAAAGTTTTATAGGCTGTTCATCATCCCCTCTGTCAACGGAAGAGATTTAATTCTATCTTGGGTAACAAGTGGAGAAAAAGAGGAAATGTCAGATTAATAAATAAATTATAAAACTTGGCCAACTTTTCCCATTCATATAGATGCTTAAAGAGATAAAAGGAGAAAGCCATGGAGGAAGAGAAAAAAGAAAGCAAGAAAAGGAATTGAAGAGAAAGAATTAGACGGCTTTTGCTTTCTCAAATAAATACTCGCAAACATTCATGCCATATATTTTGGAATTCTCTTTGCGTGGTAATAATGATGTCTCCGTATTTTTTCCATCCTCAACTTTCATCTTTTGGCTTGTGAATCGTTCTTTTTTTTCTCCGGTCTGACCTGAAAGAGAAATATAAAAGGAGGAACAAAAAAAGCAAACAGGCTTCACCCCTAGCCCGTAACTCTCCCAAGAGTTGATGATTTACTGCCGTTGATGATCTGTGGATGGATTCACCAAGCCTTTTTGCCGCTTTTATGCTGACACATACATTTGTGGAAGAATAAAACAAAACAGAAAAAAAAATACTTGAGAATAGTACAAAAAAAAAAGATGTACCGACTTCAAAAGGAATATCACGCTTCACACATTTTATGAAAAAAAAAACACCACTACACATGCCTTTGTTTCTATCTTGGTAGCAATTGAGCTATCCAACTTTACTCAAGTAGTTTCCTATAAAAGTATCACCGTCGCCTGCATAATTTTTTTTTGTTTTGGCTCGAGAGAAAATACCAATAGAAAACATGCAGAGTGAATGAAACAGTGGAAACATTAAGAAAATGATGAAAATCGTTTGGAGCGGACCAAGAAAACAAGTGTGAAATTTATTACA
>JAAXOA010004278.1:0-10464 GCA_036561885.1 Salina celebensis
AAAAAGTTTATCATCGCGGATTCCACTACACTTGAGAGTCTGTGGGAATGTCAGAGAGGTTGTTAAAGGAGGAAAAACTCATAAACAACTTTTAAACTGTAATGCCTCTGCCTTTTAAAAAATGATCCTCATCAGGAAGCGTAACAAGTATTGAATACTCAGCAAACATAAAAAAACAGACGACTATGGAGGTATTATTGGTTAATAGGTACACACATCAGTAGCCCAAAAATAAGAATCACTACTGCAAAAAGCTATGAGGTACGTTTTCTCAGAATAAAAAACATCAGAACATGAAACTATAATCTTTTTAAAACATTTTCATGAGGTGGCTCCTATCACCTCGTGTAGCAAAGTTTTCTTTGCGTAAACCATACTGTCATCGCCGCTCCTCAAAAGACGTATTTAAAGTCTAAAAAAATAGTTTTGAAAAAAATGTAGGTAGGTAGGTGAGTGTATTAAGTGTGTGGCAAGGCAAAACTGATACAGAAAAAAAAGAAGATCATGATAATATATTCTGTCATATCTACCCAGCTTCCTTCATCCTTCTCAGTTGTCAGGGTCATCCAAATCCAGTAGAATAATCATCTGAGCAGCAGCAGCACCAGCATATCGATGATAAACGACGATAATGAAGCGTTTCCAGATAAAAAAAATTGTAGACAAGATGCATGAATGGATGTTTTTTTGATACTGGTAAAGCTCAAGTTGGCAAGTCGGCTTGCATAACAGAATCGTATTACTCTTCACACATGTACTGCCATGATTGACTTATGAATGAGATGTAGAATCATGTGAATATCATTTTGATACCATTAAAATATCAGTAATAAATACAAAAGATACTTTTCTTTTTTTTCGCGTATTTTCATGCAATTTGTACAACCGAAAGTATTTTTTATGCAATATACATTTTAAAGGAAAAACATGATAATTTTCTTTCTATTTTTCATGGCTCTGTCGAAATCCCCAGAAGCTTGGAAAAACGTGATGAACAAGAATAAAAGATATACACAGAGGCAAGTTTTTATTAACTTTTTTTTGGCGTACTCTGTACTCTTAGTTTTTTCGCATCGGTGCAAAGAATTTTCCCTCTTTTAACCATCATCCATCATCATACCGCGAGTATCCTGTTTCACGTTTTATATCTTCAGAGCCCTGCTTCTGTTTCTCTACATTAAAACTGTACGTGAGTTGTATTTTATTTGCGATTCTGTCTGTCTCCTCTCGTCATTTTATAACTTACTCTTTTCTCTGTGAAAAAAAAAACCTAGTTATCGTTGGTCGTCATCGTTACCACTACTGTTGCTCATCATTATTATCATTTTCTCAATGTATGCATTATAGTGTCATGTGTGTCGTCCTTAGTTACTTCTTTTCTTTACATCTACATTATCCCTCTCCTATGACATTTTCATGCATATTATTCTCCACAGTTTTTTTTTCACCATCAGAATTCTTAATGATATCGTCTGTTTGCTATAACAAACTTGAAGTAGTCAACTTCTTTTCCCTTTTTTCGCATTATGAGCTTCGCCTTTTTTGCTACAACACAACAAGTTAACGTTTGCTTCGTTTACTCCTCGGTTGCCTCTGTTATTGCTCCAAAAATGTTTCTACTTCTTTTTTTATTCCTCTTCCATCCTCTTATCAAAAAAGGACAGAGCGAAAAAGTCGACAAGGAGACAGCAAAGAAAAAAATATATATCTAGTTGTGATATTGTTATGAGGATGGATGTAATTTTGTAAGGCTATGAAAGGAAAAAAGTAGAATGATGTGTGTTCTTTTCTTGAAGGATGTTCTTGTTTGGTAGCTTGATATATTCAGAGAGATGTGACTGCATAGTCGTTATATAGGTTTTTTTTTGTTTTCTCAAATGTAGACTTAGTGTCGGTAGATTTTATAGAAGAGAGCTATTTTTTGCTGATTTTTTGTTGTTGTCTCGTTGCATCTACTGTACTTTTTTTCTTACTTGCTTTTTCCATTATTATTTCAGTGAACTGAAACAAACGAGAAAATAGGGAGAGCATCATGTAAAGGAATGTTTTTTCCTTGAGTTTTTGTTCGCTTCAAAAACCGGATATCGCACTTTTTTCTCTTCTATTCCTTCTGGCCTACAAGTACGGGAGATAGCTTCAGATTTTTTTTTGTTTCGTTTGATATGTGTGCTTTTCCTCGACTTGATGAGGATCGTCATCGTTGGATGATGTCGCTTTAGCCAAGGAAATACACGCTAGGAAAAAAACATTCTCCGAGTGTTTTTTCATCGAAAGAAAGATTATATACAGGGATTTTACTTGATATGTACATAAGTGTATAAAAGTATATCTATTATTATTTTGAATGTGCCGTTTCTTCTTCCTCTCTTTTTTTCTCTCTCCCAAGAAATAAGGATAAAAAAGACCAAGAAAAACATGTCGAGATGAGATTATCTCGCATAGTGCACCATATATAAAACATAAGTTTTGCTTAAACTTTCTTAAGCATCTTTGGTATTTCTTGAGGAAAAGATTTTCTTTTAAAAAAAACGAAGAGAGTTACTCAGTGTCGACTGGGATGACAGACTCCTCAGATAATAAAATATCCCCACAGCCAGACGAGAATATATATTTTTGAAAAAAAAAGAAGCCAAGAAGATGACGAGGAGGAATAAAGGTTAAAACGTTGCAACAGAGGAAAATATAAAAAGATTTTTTTAAAATCCACACATATTTTTATTTTCAAGCTGTGCTAACTATTCTAATAAAAAAGATGGCCCTGGTAAAATAGTGGGGAAAAAAATAAATACCAACTAGAAAAGAATTATCACCATTTTTCTTAAGAATTGTGTGTGTATCCGATATATGAATATAACATGCATCTTGATCATCGTCATCTCATGATATATATTTTTTTCTTTGACTGACACTAGAAGCACACCACTATCAAAACCAGCACACACATCATCTTCGTCATCAGCAGTAAGTAACTTAATGTTTCTCTTTAAAAAAATAGATTTTTTTTTGGTACAAGCTCTTCATGGCCTTGCGTCTCTTTCATGTTTAGTATGTTCACCATGTCGTACTAGCACTAACTTCTATTTAATCATTATACCTTGAGTTGCAGCATGTAATCTCATAAAAAATACAAGTAGCCGAGTAAGCCGTTTTCGATGATCATCATTAAAAATCATCATGAGATTGTGAGAGTAGTGATATGTGTGCGCACACACATACAAAAGGTCTTTTTTTATTCAATATTATGCATCCACCATTTTTACTTTTAAAGGAGAATTTGATTGAAGGAAACATGCAAACCAGAAATCATATAGGAGTAAAGTGATGGTGGTGTTGTATGTGTGGCAGCAGGTCTTGTTGGCGAAGATGATGATGATAATAATTGTGATTACTCGGTCGGTTTTTTTTTCTTCTTAAGTGTCTCGGCATGCAAACATGACCAACAAGGCAGAGTCATTTAACAGCTGAAGATTTTGATAAGATTTTTTCTTTTATGAGCGCCTTCTCACAGACTGTTTGCTGATTTTTTTTATTGTTTAAAGAAAAAAGAGAATTCTCGACGAGATTTGTAATGATGACGATATAGAAGAAGATGAAACAAGACGCTTGCAAAAAAAGTTGACGGTCTGGTAGAGCAAGAGATGAAAATTTAAAAGAGTGAGTGAAAAACTATGATGCTCATAGGATGCCAAGTTTATTATTCAAGTTGTTAGCAACGCTGGTGTTGCAGCAGCACCAGAGAGCAGCGGTAATAATAATATAATGACGACAAGGAGGATAATGTTTTAAGAGAGAGAAAAAAATGAAGTAAAGCTGGTTGAATGTGGAGGAGAACAAAAGGTATAATGCGTAGTGTACAAAAGCAATAATGATAATAATGCCTATGATAATATTCTGCATCGTCATCATTACCATCAGTGAAGGTAGTGAGAAGAAAAAAATAAAGACTTTTTTGTCAAAACAATGCAATGAGAATGATAATAGAAAAGACACAATGCAGTGGTTCGGATGGTTATCAGGATGGATGTAATAAATATGACGAGAGTGAGAAGAAAATGAGAAGAGGAAAAAAAAAGTTAGACTAGCACCTGAAGAATAAAGGATAAATGATGAGTAACGAAGTAATAACGAGCGCCACATAAAATGGATTGCTAATGGTAATAGAGTTCTGAGTAGAGTTGAAACGACACAGGACATCATAATCAGCAATTGACAAACAATTTTTATTATTAAAGAAACTTGAAAAGGTCATGTACAAGTTAGCATGCTTATTATACAATCAGTTGAGAATAGGTCAAATGAGGATGGTTAGCTTTAAAAAGAAACGAATGAATAATGAAAATAAAAATCACAATTTCTAATGACAAACGTTTTCTTTCATGGGCTCCAGATGGATAAAGCCAAGATGTTATGATGGAATAGCGGAAATGACAGACAATACATGTCTAAATGTACTGAAAACTGGCTGACATGGCCATATCCAGAGTTCTACATGATATCTTTCTCGAAAGTCAATGATTTTAAGGCGAACGCTTCGACTGCATTAAAAAGAAAATACTTTGGAGATGCGCCACATATGTATACATATTATTCTGCTTATTTCTCAGTTTCCCCCAATTCGCAAACCTTTGCAATATCATATCCTACGCCATTCAGCAGAGCATAGCGATGATGTTCATCCACTTACACTTCATTTTCTGGGTACATTATCAAAAAATAATATCCTATTTTATTCTCTCAGCTTCCTTCCTATCGTCAGCAAAAAGCTTAAAACCCAACCTACATCAAATTTTCCTCCAAAAGTAAAACAAATTGTAGCTCCAAAGGCTGTTTTCATTTTTTTTCCTGTCCATCCTGTTATTATACTTTTCCCTACTTTCTTTTTCTGTACACCTCTAAAATCCATTCTTTTTCTGAAATCTTTTATTTTTCCGTCATACGATCACAGCTCTAGGTTCTTTTTTTTTTCTTTTTCATTCTTCCTTTATCCCACACCAACGCAGCAATGTTCTAAGCTGGTTACATATAATAGACCCGTTTCTATCGTTATACATTACTTTTTTTTTCTCTTCCCTGCTTGAATTAAGTTTTTTTCTGTCTAGAACTCTCATCCCATTAGATTTTTACATTTGCAGTTGCACAATAATATAAAAAAATCCAGCATTTTCTCTTCTCTTGTTTTCCATCTCTATTTTCTTCCATGGTCATCATCATCACTTCGATGGCAACTCCGGCAACGACTTTTTCTCTCCTCTGCATCCCTTTTTCTTTTCCTATCTTTCCTTCTCCCATTATTATTATTACATGGTGTGTGGCGCTACATTGTATAGACATACACACACACCCTGACTTTTTTTTTTCTCCTTCCAAAAAAATACCATCAACATCACCATTTTCTCCTCTACCATTTCTCGTTACCCGTTTACAGTAATAATAATAATAACAGAAAAAGTAGCACACACACTCTTACATGCATGTTGTCTCGCGTTTTTTTTTGTTTCGCTGAGTCACCCACCACCGTTGAAAAAAACCCAGTAGAACCGACGCCACCATAATATTCTAGCTCACATCTCACTTTCCATTTCCCAGGGCCTTTTTCCCTCTTCCTTTCATTTTCTCCTCCATTTTCTCTCGCTTTTATTTCTCGACCCACGTTACTGCAGGAAAATCGTTGCACAGGCTTTATTACTTTCAATCTTTCTCCCTCTGTATAACATTTTCTCTAGGAAGCAAATATCATCCTCCATATCTTCCTCCTCCTCCTCTACATTTTCACTTCTTTCCCCACGACATCTGCAGGAGTAGCAACAACAGACAAAAAAAACTTATACACATACGACAATGATGCATTATTCAGGGATTTTCACTGGTGCTTCTTTCCCTACCACATGTACAGCTACAAACCTTCCCTTTTTTGCTTTATCATCCTCATCATCATCTTGAACATAAAGCAGCAGTAGCAACATTCATCCTTCTTTCTTCTTCCCACCACCAGCCAATCCATCCTTTTTGAAAAAAAGGATAGGAATATATATTTTTCCCTCATACCAAAGACCAGAGAGCCACGTGTGCTATCTCTCTGTTGTGCGGTTATTATGGTCCTTTCGCTTCTCACAATAAATATATTATGTAGACAGATATAACAGGGCGCTTTTTTCTCTTTTCTGTATATATTCCAGAGAGAGATAAATGAAAAAAGAGAGAGAAAAAAATAAGTAGTACAACAGCAGGGAAAAATACGGATGTCAGACTGGTGTGGTAGGAACAACAACAGCAGGAAAAAATATAGAGAAAAAAAGCTTTCTGTTGAATTGGATGATGAAAAAAATAGATCTCGGGGAAGAGAGGATGGAAGAGGAAGCTTTTAGTTGAAGCAGGATATGGATATAAAGAGAGTAATATGAAAAAAGAAAAAAAATATGGATCATGGACAGGGAAGACAAACTCATATGTATATGTAATTTTGGATCTTTTCATCAAATACTCTCTGATAAGAAAGGAATTCTAGTCCAAATGTGAAATGATTATAGGCCTAGAGAGAGTGAAAGAGTGGAGAAGTTCTTTTGATAGTGAAAATGCCAGAAAAAAAAATGAGTGTTGAAGAGAAGAGAATGTGAGGATGCGATGGGGTATGATGATTCATTGATGGAAATGAGATGATGAGGAAATGAAACAAGAGCCAGTTGCCGAGTGACCATCACAAAAAAACCTTATTGGAAGCTCTATCTGGTCGTGCTTTCTCATACAAGATGATGATCAGAAAAGTGAAAAAAAGGGTTACCAAATGGTAGGTCATCTGAAAAAAGGAAAAGAAAATCATACGTTAAAAAAATAGTAACTTTCGGTGAAAAGGAACTCAATGTTGGGCGTATTTTTTTTATTCTCTTCCTCATCCAACTAATATTCATATAGGAGAGTTTATTTTCTAGGAAGTAGAAACATCAAGTAAAGGAAAAAAAACGAGGACAACGAGAATATAAAAAAAGTATCTCTCCTTTTCTGACGACGACGACAATCATGATCATCATGACGATGATATCCTCCTTTTTTTTCTTTCAAGCTTTTTACGACAACGACATGACGACGGAGAAAAAAAAGGGAATGGTGGAGGTGGAATGAGATGAACATGACGTTCTTGTTTTGCTCGGGAAAAAAATATCCTTTCATGAGGAAGCTTTCACACTGGCAAACATGGAATCCTCGTAGGCAACAGAATATATCATTACGCTCTCCTTTCCGCTGATTATTTTTCCTTTTTTGGCGTGGCTGGAGTTTGCCCTGAATGTGATTCTTGATCTAGTGGTGGGTATTTTTAAAAAGGAGAAAGTGGAATGTATAACATTAACTATGTATTCAGGTATTCTTCTTTGTCTTCCCGTTTCCAAAGAAATGTTACCCTAGACGTCACCGTGAAAAAAAGGAGAGAAAATAAACTGGCAAAAGAAGAATCCACAGATATTAGGTTGTTGTCCTTGTACATTTTTAAGATATGTTATATACCAGGCTAAAAAGAGAAGTGAAAATACACCATGTATGGATTTATACTGTGAGATGATATCCATAAAAAAAACTTTTTTTTCTCTCTCTCGGTTTTATTTTTTCTCTTCCCGTGTAATATTTCTTTGCTTACATGCATACTCATCCATGTGTTTCTCTTTTTTCACTTGATAGGGTTGCATACGCTCTCCGAGACGGGGATATTATTTTGAGGAAAAAAAGGGAGAAAAAAATCTTTCAAGAGTGACTTGAAAGAAGACAAGAATATTACAACTTTTATCCGCTTTCAGTCCGTGTGTGTTTTCCCATTTTTGTTTTCCAAAAGGAAAAAAAGAGAAACGAAAGTACGGAGCACATACAAAAGAATATTTTTACTGAACTCTTTTACTGAATAGAGAATATTACTAGTTGTGGAATCATCTTCATAATAACATGTTTGTGTGCTTCTTGTTTTCAAAGTGTTTTAACTCCAACCGTACACAGAATTTTGGCAGGAGTTTGTCCTCGTCATATACATTTTTATTCTGCGCAACAAAAGCTCTCCGGTAGCATACAAAAAAAATCTACTCAACATTTTCCTTTTTTGCTATATTTTCTCTCTTTCTCTACTCCTTGACTTTGATGTAGAAAACAAGGCTTTGCTTGGCGTCATCATCATCATATTCCTCCTCGTCAGCACAGTCATCATTCTCTTTTTCTCGTCATGTTTACATGCTCCGTAACCAGGGCAACTATTACTCCTGATACACCCACACTGCCGGGCTCACACTCTCATACATGCTTTCTCATTTTCTCTTTCCTAGATATCATCGTTTTTCTCCTTTTTTCCAGGTTCTTTCAGGAAAATAACATGATATTTTCTCTGGTGTTGAGGAAAGAAAATGGAGGGAAGATTGGATGAAAAAAAAAAGAATAAAAAAACATCTCCTCCACTCTCTTTTCACTCTCACTCTGATTATTTTCTCTTCGCTTTTTTCCCCTCAGTCCAACTCCTATTTTTCCATTACTCCAGACACTGAAAAGAAAGTGAGTAACCAAGGAAAATAATATGTACATAGGTAGCAAGTAGCCATGCATTTCATTGTAAGCGCCTCTGTCTACATTTACAGCGAGAACACAAAAAAATAATAATAACAGCAACAGCGAAGGAGAAAACGACGACGACGAGGAAGAGGAAAAAAAGTATTATTACTCTGCTCGTTTTTTTCTCTTTCTCTCCTTTTTTCCTCTATTATTCTTGTATATTTTATAGGAATGTTTATGCACTATGTGAAATCTAGTGCAATGTGTTGGAGGTGGAGGGAAAAAAGACCGAGAGAAAAAATATCGACATAAAAAGTTTTTCATGTTCGTTTCGTCTTTCTCGCATTTTCTTCTAAGCTTTCTCGCTGACGATGAAGACGGGTGAAAAAAAAAATAACCGGAGAGCTCTTAGGGCATTATACAGCGAAAAAACATACATTTTGTGTGTGTAGATGTATTAGAGTTTATAAAAAAGGGGAAAATGTAGTAGACGAGAAGAAGGATGGTGATGATTGTAAAAAAGTAGCGCATCCCTTTTTTTCTCTTGATAGCTTCTGGGTGGAAAAAAAATAAGAAAAGAAAGTCTTTCCTTGGTCATAGCAACATCTTTGAACAAAGATACACACACGAGGAAGAAGAGAAAAAAACGGGTGAAATAAGAAGGGAAAAAATGGGTTGTATACACAGAAGGCTTCTTTTCTCTTTTCTATTCAACAACAAAACTAAGCTGCGTGTAGGAGTATGAGTGTAGAAAAATGTCTATGCACATATTTATAAGGAAAAAGACAGTAAAAGGAGAGTGGTCGTCTCATGAAAGGAAGAAAATAGACAAGGAGAAAGTTTCTGGAGAGAGAAAACTGGATCAGAGGAAAAAGAACGTAAAAAATGTAGTTCTGGTGGTAGTCGTAGTGGTAGCAGTCCTACTGCTGCTGACTCTTGTGTTCTCTTAAGAAAAAAAAATAGCGAAGAGAAAAGTTTTCTCTGAAGGAAACCACACTGCTGTGCAGCTGAAGAGAGAAAAAGGGAGATAAAGAAAATGTTCGCTCTATACATATTACATGAAGACGAAGAAGGACACTAAGAGAGGAAAAAAATTGGGCATTTTCTTTAAGGCTGGAATCATCATCATCCTGATAGTGGGGAGGAAAAAAAATGGAAAAAATGGAGGGAGGATGTCTATAAAGTGTGATATGTTAAGGAGAAACGAGGACGAAGGAATATTGTTAAGGAAAATACGTTGGATATTAAAGGGAAAAAAGAGAAGAGCATCGTGAAGGACGAAAGGGAATGGCAGGAGGGAGAAAGGAAGAAGAGCTGGAACGACAAAGACGACATGACATGACTAGAAGACGGGAGAAAAAGACGAAGAAGAGAAAATAAAAAAGGAAGAAGCAGTTTTTATGACAGGGAAAGAGCTAGAATACATATAAGGCTATATGGCTATAAAACAGGGACGAAAATACAAAATAAAATGTTATTCACTTTTTTCCTGGTATAAAGAAGCCAAAAGCTGCAGCAGCATAGAGGCTAGAAAGAGAAAGAAAGGAAAAAAAGGTGAGATGAATCAAGAGAAAAAGTACGGATGGTAGAGTGAACACCAAAAGAAAATGAAAGCAGGAGAAAGTAAGACGAAGGAAAGTAATAAAAATGATGTAAGAAATTGGGCGGTTTTGGATGTACACGTAAATTTTGTAAGGAAGAAAAAAAAATTGACAAGATTTGTTGGTAAGATGCGTGTCGTATATATTTTGTCCATTTCGCAAAATCTATTTTAAGCCGACAAAAAAAAACAAATATTAACTGCTTAGCCTTTTTTCTGTGGTGAAATTCTTTTCCAGAGTAATACGGGGGAAGTTGAGAAACTTTGGGAAGAAACGGCTTATGTTTGTCAAGTGCCGAGCTACACAACCTCGCATTTTGTCATTTGTTCTTTGCAGTTTTTTTTTT
>JAAXOA010004279.1:0-10463 GCA_036561885.1 Salina celebensis
ATTTGCGTTTAATTTAATCACCATAACGCGAACTGTTATTCAGGTTGCCAATGACAAGTATTAAGCAGTGACCTATGAGAATTGAAAATGTATCGAGGCATAATTTTATTGGACTACATTGTCACATTACACGATCACATTCCATGCATACTTTGTATAAAAAACCTACTCTTGTGAAAAATATACTTCTTCGCTTACATATCAGAGAGCTTTATTTTTGGATTCCGAATGAATGCAAGATCAATAGTCACGTTGCTCGAAAACGTGCTCAATCGATTTGCTCTAGGTTAAGTCTAACTACAATAATTCAAGTATTTAAAGGAACTCATTATAATTTTTACGTATAATTTTTAAAACACATGTATTTTCCAGGGTGTTTTTGTTAAGTTGGAGTTCAGACTCTAAATTTATTTCTTTAAACCTTATTCTTACAAACTTGTATGAGAGAATGACACATAACTTAGATCAGGTCACACTTGTCAGGTTTTCATTTCTGGTCAATAATATTACACTAGATAAGTTATTCAAAATCCAGTGTAAAAATACCAAAACCGAGGACACCTCAATTATGAAGTAATCACCGCAATGCATTTGCAGCTCTCTCAAGGACCTCCATACCCTTACTTGAAACAGTGATTTCCTTCTGAACAATTGTTTTCTTCGCTGTGTTTTTAACAACACAGAAGAAAATCCGTGGGCGGTTGAACCTACCTTCATATATAAACTCACCGAAACCATCGCCTGAAACCCGGTTACAAAAACACAAAGCCAAAATGTGAAAGGAATTTTCCTAGCAAAAACAATCGCCATCGAAAACATGCAAACAACAATAATCTGGCAAAGATTAAAAGTATTTACATAAAACGTCTTACAGAACTCATTGAACAACAAATGGATAATGTATAATTGAGAGTAAACATTTTTAAAAATTGGAAAAGGTCTATCACACAAATATAACGTTAAAATGGAGTCATATGCATCAAGCCTTACACAATCCAAAGTATATAAAAACGTCATGTATCGACCGGCAATTGTAAAAATAATGTATACAGCTAATAAAACACGTATTGATACGATGACAATGTAAGTAATCAAGGAGGGGTTCGGGAACATCTCTATCGACACGAAGTACAAAGGGTCTATATTAAGATATACGATCATTGCGACGAGAACCGGAAGGAGAGGAATGCAAAGACAGAGGGAAAATGGGAAAAAGAAGTATAATATGCTTCTCCATCGATATGACACGAGCTTTGATGTTCGGATGATCAAGGTTGGGCTAGAAGACAAAGTATTCCGCAGAATTTGAAGTGCATTGTATGCCACTGGCAACGCTTGGGAACATTTCTGAAGTGAATAGGCTATTGATATTGTACTGTAGGCAGCAAAAGTTCCGGTAAAGAAGAAACATGTGTGAATCGCTGACACTTTAGCATAGGCTGGAGGCAAGGGTGTTTGTTGGTTGCGCCATAAAACGTATGGAATCAGAATACACCCGTATAGAGCCAAAATTAAGGACTCAACGACATTAAATAGAATTGTCTTGTTTGAAACATTGCAATTCAGAGATTTCCCGGTTGATGTTCCGAAGGTCAAGGAGACTGGGTGCCACTTTGTGAGAAAAAGTTGGCTGTAGAACTTGGCAACAAGGACTGGCGGGGGAATATGAGGAATAACGCGTCGATATTTTTGATTTTGAGGCATGTCTGAGCTACAACAAATTTGAGGATCGAGCCGCTGATTTGTTTACGGCCGAAGTGCGGGTTAAGAATAAATCTTTGTGACTCTAGCTTTGCTGTTAATTCAAAGGTAACAAGTTTCTGGTACCAATTTATTACTCTGAAACGGGCATGCGTTATAGACATTGGAATGCTTAAAAGAGAATGGATTGGAAGTTAGAACGGAGAGTTAAAAAAAGTTATTAAAATCGAAATTAAAAACCATTACAGGATATATTATATTCAGAAAAACATGAGCAGAAGAAGAGGAAATTATTTTTTGTTTCATATATTAGAAAATATCAATTCAATACGATTGATTTAGAAGGACATTTAAAATCAATATTGATTTGTGAAAAATATCCGAATCATCGTTAAATCCACACATGATTTTTTAAGTAAATGAGTTCGCTGTCTTGTAGAGCCTACAAGTAAGGACAAAATGAATGCACATTATTTCGTCTGTATACATCTCGTATACATATGTAAATCGTCTACATAAACTCGTATAACGTGTAACTCGTCGGTACTACTGACATTAAGTATAACTAATATAATATTTATAATACAAGAATAACAAAATATTAAGTAAATCGTAGGCTGAGCCTCGAGCCGAAGCTCAGGGTGCGGGGACCCCCTAGTATGATCAATTTTGTTCAGAATCGTGTATAACTAAATACTACTTATACTATGTCAACTAGGATCGAGCAATGTCCCAGTTCCCAGCTTAATAAGTTTCGCTACATTCAAACCACATTCTTGTAACCAATCCGCAACTAAAAGAACTTGCACACGACTCGGTTTGCGTACTGCACTGAGGGTAATTGGTCATAGGACAAAATACACAGCGCGTAAACATCTCCCGATTATTTCTCACAGTATGTATAATACATATTCTTACCCACCTTCTCTACTTAACTAGCTAGAATTAAACTTAAACTAACGAGACAATGAACACAAAATCTGTGTGGAATACTCGTAATACAACTTACCAGACAAAACTATAAAAGCATACAAAAGATTACGCGAACAATGCGGTTGGATTGTTTCATGGTCTCATTTCATAATCTCATATAACTGGTAACTCGTCGGTACTGACGTTAAATATGTAAATCGTACAATTTGTGTCTGTATTCGTATAAGTCGTATTACATGCATATTTGAGAGCGAGTTGTCGGAAGAGGAGTTGAGTTAGACGAGTTCAATGGAGGACGAGTTAAAGGTATACCATTTGATGTATTAACGACAGATATACATTAAATCGAATTATATTATATGACATTTTGCAATATAGAAGACAATAAGAAGAATATCCTTCACTACTTTTTTCAACGCTTTCGCATGATTAAGAATGGACAGTAAAAAGTTTCCATAATTGTTTATCAGGTATGGATGATTTTCTAATTTCATTAAAATTTTACACCCCCTAATTTGTTGAATACATTCCCCGATTTTTCAATTTTTTTAAAGAATTTTTTTTGATTGAAGTAGATTGCTATAACGTAATGAAATATTTTTTATTTTGGGTTTCGATCTGGGCTTTGAGGTATTCTTCGGAACTCCATATCAAATTGAGTCAAATGCATGGCTTCTCTTGAACTTTTCCGTAACTCGTTCATAGTTTCAATTGCTTTTGATTCGGAACAAATTCATGATATACTTTTAATGGAGAAAGCTGATTGTCGAATGATCCTGCAAGCCAAAATTATACGGAGTTTTGAAAAAAAAATATTCAATTCAACAGAAACAATAATTTTCAGTATTACAAACACAGTGTCTGATGACTTTTTTCATTTTTAATATTCAAAACAGTTGTATTTTGGTAACGATTTTATATTTGATCATTCTAGTACTACTATCAGGCCGGGATCCGTGTTGGACATTTTAAATTGGCAAATCAGGTTTTATAACAAGAAAGTAATTACCCATAGCCAATGCATGAGGAACGATGTTGATGATGATTTTTAAATTACAATTTAAGCTTTTTTTAATAAAAGATTTTTATGTTATGTTGTTTTTACTCAGTTTTGTAGTTTGAATACTATGTATATTGGTGAAATAAATTCTGATAACAATTTTTGGAAGCTTATTCAATGAATGTCTTATAAATGTTTAGATCTTTTCCATTACAATACAATGTCAATACATTTTTTGTTGACCCGGGAGAATAAATACTGAAGCACAAACGCTACAGCTAAAGCTGGGTCAATTTCAACCAAAATTGCTTTTAAGCTTTATTTCTTGGCATGAATTTAATGATAATGATAAAGTTATTAACGATTATGATAGAGGATAATGGATACAACTATACAAGTTCATACATTTTGGTAATTATTACCAACAAAATGTTTCCATCACGTGTGCCCATTCACGGCGCAGTTAGAGTCAACGGCTATTAACTGTAGAAATATTCACAATTTTAATGGCGGTATTTTTCCTGTTCCTTTTTTCTCTGAACAACATTGCCTGATGCTATAACTTTCACAGGCTGAATGTATCAATATAAAATATACATTGAGTGAATTGTGAAGGAAAAACAGTAACTTTTGCTGACATTGATTTAGTTTATGCGTACTTCGATCATCATTGTAAGATAATAAGTGCCAGATGAAAGTCTCTATTTCTCGATTGTTGATTCACTGATATAACACTAAATTAACTTGGATAACGTTGGATTTAGTTTTGTAGCCAAGCCTAGTGTGACGGTGGGTTTCATATAAATATTATAGGGTACTCATGTTTTCGATAATGAGCCAGAGGTACGAAGAACCACCACCGATTTGAGAATAAGACAACGAATTTGGGAAAGATGCTTTCCAAAAGCCCAGGGAGAGTTCCAGACCTAGGCTGGACAGCGACAACTGAGTAAATTAAAGCGACTATGTTACTAGAGTGTTAAAGAGCCATACATTAGCTCATGCATGCATGTAATTAGATCATATCACATAATGTTGTACATTGGTGCTAAGAATTTATGAGTTGTGCGGCTGGACAAAGGTAGCTAACAACTGTGACACGAGGAATGGGATTGATTAACAATGATTAAATTTAAGTGATGTAACTTAATTACTGGATTAGTTAACCAACTGGCAATTTGCAGTATATTTTCACTGCGAACAAATGTTTTGTATAAGTCTAAGAGCATGAAAAACACATTTATTTTGCTTTTACTCATTCGTACTAAGGACAGGACAATTCATAGATGGGAATCTTTTACTATTTGTTAGTTAGCATTATCGAAGTTTTTTTTTTTTTGTAGAAGATCTTAGGTTTTTGCAGAGTAACGCTTTAAAAACACAACAAACTCTGTTTTAAACCAGCCAGCATTCACTATTCCAGTTTTATCCAGATCACTGTTCCAGAGATTTAGGTTGACTTCTTTGGATCTCTCACTACATTGGCTTCATTCCCATTTACTTCATTATGTATTTGCGTAAAATTTGTTGACGTAAATACGTAAATGTGTGTCGACTTGCCAAAATGGTTTCTATACGCAGAGAAGATTTGTAATTCTATCCCTCAACTTCCCACTCCGTAGTCCCACTGGCTTTCAACATTTTATTCTTGTGGAATACCCTTTTGGCTCAAAATAGATTCACATTTCATTCTGCATGTCGTAGGCCCACGCGCCCGGTCAACTTTCCCCGCAGACTTTCTCTTTATGACCAAGTCATACAATGACTTTCGAAACTTAGTTCCTGCAACACAGTACAAAAGAAAATTGACTGAGAAACTAGTATTGAAAAGCATATTAGCCCAGGGCTGCATAGCTTGAAAAAAGTCTCGTTGATTTGGCTCCGGAGCAGTTCTAGTAGCAAGCTGCAAAGTTTACAAAACAAGGTTCATGAAATGCAAATGAACTTCGGTGCACAAGCGTTAACTAGCTGTACTCTATTTACCTGGTAAAACTGTACGCATCGAATCGCATGAAGTGGAACGTTGAGTGCCAGGAAAACGCTTGAAACAAGAAGCAACATTTTTGTCACTCGCACCTCCGATCTGGAATCCTTTCGTTTACGAGTTCGGATTCGTTTACGGTCAGCTGGTTTTCTTGACGATACAGAAGCATCATCGTATTCAACAGACTCAAGGGAGTTGTCGTTTACCTGTGCCATTATGTCATCATCCGTTCGTCCAGAATTTCCTTCTGTTATAGGTTTCTGTGGAAAGTTACAATATATTGTATTCAATGCATAAGTATTTTCAAGCATTAGTCATAGTACAACATTAGAGGGAGTGGATTTGAACCTTCTAGCAGTGACCAAGTTACTTCACCGGGAATCACAAAAGACAAGCATTTAAGTTGGAAAGCACATATAGCCAACACTGATAAAAAATCCAACAAAACTATATGGAAAATAACATCCGTTGCTAACCTTCTCACAAAAAGTCAACTTACAATAGTAGTAGAGTCTCTAATTATAACACTGGCTTATTACAGGCAGGTGCTTATTAATAATGCTGTGAAGTATTCATCTAGCCATTCAGACGGATAGACATCCATAGTGAATACTAATGAAGCAAATTCCTATGAAAATGGTAAAACATTAATGGGCAATGCATAAATATCGTAATGGTTTGATGTGCTACAAGTCGCTACACAAACAATTTCCTGAGGCGCTCTGCAATTTTGTAAATATCGATGCTATTCAAAACATGAATACAAGAAGTTGTGCAGTGAAAACCACATCTAATTGACTTCAGAAACAATAGCTGCGAAGAAGGTTGCGACTTATTATGTATTGATGACGTGATTAGGGACAGAGAATGTTTAACAGTGGAACTTCAGAACATTAGGCAATCGATATATAGCAACCCAGGATAGGGGCACCTGACTTCAATCAAACTATGATAAATGATGTAGTTTACTGCATTAAGTTTGTTTTTTTCATTTCAGTTCATTTACTTATTTTTTGAATTGTTACCACTTTCGCATTTGCAACATACCTCATAAATATGAATACGATCTTTTTGTTATTTCGCGTTTTGGCCTTTTTTGCATGCAAATAAACTCCGGCTACTAGTTTAAAACTCTACCTGGATTAATGAATGAGCATAATGGCAGGATGGTTCTAAAACGTATATTTGCTATTGATGCAATATGTATTATTCATGGATTTGTTTTTCCATAGCCCACATACAGGTCTACATACATTGCCGAGTCTAATATAAGTAGAATAATATGTCATGCATTTACAACACAAACGATTTCTGATTTCTCCTTCCAATTATATATAATGAAACTGATGATTACTAACCCGACTCCGGTGTGGTTTTTGCTCAGCTCCTGAATATGATGTGGTGACAAGGTCATTCCTCTTTCGCGAGATCCCTTTTACAGAAAATGCAATCCCAAGGTTCAAGCAGAATATTAAGATGAACGGAATAATCAGAGTGACTGCACTGTCAAAGTAGCTCGCTATCTCCGAAATTCTGAAATACTCTTCTGGAACGGTGCACACAAAAGTTGGCTGCCGGTTAGATTCTTCTGTTGAGGTCGACGTGGATCCATTCAAATTTCCTGATTGATATGGAAACTCAACGACCTGTGCAATCCAGCATGCATACGAAAATAAGACGAATGCTGTTGATACTAGCCCGAAAATGATTTTTCTGGCTTTTGATGTTGTGCAAAGTCGTGGTCTTGCAAACGGAAAGTTGATTGCTATATACCGCTCCAAAGTGAAAGCAACGGTGAGATAGACGCTCACGAAACACGTGACTTGACCAATGTACATTACGATTGGACACGTGAAAGGGTGGGTTAAAAATCCTCCAAAGACGCTATCCAACCACACAGTGAGCAGATTTAGTAAGAACCCGGCGTCGCTTATGGCAAGAGCGGAGAGATAATAAGATGACGACTTGTTTCGATGTTTCGGGTCACACAAAAGTACATAGACGGACAATGAGTTTCCAAACAATCCAACAATGGTTAGAATTGGAGTATAAACTCGGTCTACCTTTATACCGGTAATGAATAGTCTATAAAAAGAGGATTTCAAATACTGGTTAGTGCCAAGTGTACAATGTGTTATAACATAACTTATTTAATTAAAATATTTCATTACAATTTACTTTTGAATTCAGCTTGCTTTCATACAGCTTTCTCTAAACCATTCAGTGTACTTACTGCAGCGTCAGAAATTGCAACTTAGTTCAAATTTCAACTCTGGCTAAGCCTAAACGTGTAGAATGCAAATTTTAAGAAAAACTTCCTGAAACGGTTCATATGACGCATCACTACAAATCTCAAGATTTACTCTGCAGTAGAGACTAGAGAACAGTTAGGTTTATGTACTCTAATAGTAGTAATTGTTCACACGATGGGCAGATTCTCACATACATGGAATTGTTTAGGGGAAAATCCCATCTTTAAAAATGTTTATAGTGCAAGTGGACACTTCTAACATCTCACAACTCTGGCAAAAGTCCCTTTTGCAGAAAACGACTTTCGATTTCTGTGGGTCGATCATTTTTGAAAAGCACCCCACCTAAGGTAACCATTTTTTTCCTTTTCCGACTGTCACAATAACAGCACTCCTGGTAAGCTTTTCTCTATTGCCGTGGTGATAATCAGTTAGATTGTATACTAGAACAGTTGGAGTGCTTAGTCTACCCATTTTTTATAGTCAACCTTGCAATGAATTTGTATTTTGTAAATACATATTTTTTGCTTACCTTTCATACATTCCATCAGGAGCGTCTGCCTCATAAGATATTGAGACGTTGTTAAATGTTCCCATCAACCATCCACGCTCCACTACATTTTCAAACAAATCAGCCGTCTCCGTGTATTCGTCAGCACTGGGTATTTCCATTTTGCCACAGTTCCAAAATTACGTTTCTATAGGGTTTTACAATATTATAAATATTTCCAAAGAAACTGTAAACCCTAAAGTCGGTTTCGATATCGAAACCTTGTTTCAGTCTTCCGCTTGGGTTTTAAATCTACTTGAGATATTGCAGAGAACAACGTGCTGACTCGGAGAAAGCTAGTCTGGTACTGACACCAGATATTCACGTACGATTCAATCTTGCTTCAACTTCAAATTGGTTTTTGCTTTGAAGTTTTTAAAATGCATACATGCATTTTTCATGTTTACGCTCGAAGTAACAACGAATTACGTTCCATGCATTCAGTTGAAAATGAATTCACCGTATTTTTTTGTCGGCATGTTTTTACCATAATTGAAAATAATTATGAAAGAGATCTTTCATTTTAGATTGCTTTGAATCAAAGAGATGGAAAGCAAAATTTTAGTGGTTTTATGTAAATTTCCATAGGTTGTATGAGGTGCGTGATCCTCGTACGTGTTTAGGGTCCTGGGATTTCCCATTTGTACATATACCAATATGAATCTATTGGGAGCAGTTACATATAGTAATTAAGTAATACATACATAGGACAGAATGCAATTCAATTTTTAATAATTTGAAAACAAGACATTTGTAATGGTATGGTCTTCGTTTCGCTTTGATTATCCATGCAAAGTTTCGTTTTCGTGCATAATACTTTTTTCATTTAAAACTTTCTCACCGAATGCCTCCTGAAAAGGCGAGTGAGTGGGAGTGAACCCATCGTAGGAAAAGGAACCACTTACTTTTATTGTAAAAGGAAAGGCACTTTCTGCCGAAGAAAAAAGAAGAGAGACGTAATCAAACAAGCGATAAGATGATTGAATGCTCCTGCAATGTGTTTCATCGTCAAGTTATTGGATTGCTTAGGATTGGATTGTTTTGCTTTCTCCATTTAATTCGTCTTCGGCCACCATTCCAGCTGCAACGCCCTCACATTCCAATGCATGTCCATTTTATCCCAAATGACAGCCAAGTGGAAGGGTCGCTTGGTGCTCAACAGTTTCCCAAAATTCGTCTTGTAAATTGATCTCCCTTCTGTTCCACGGCCCAGCCAAATGTAAGTGCGCGATACAGGCGTATTTGTGCGTCACAACTTTCTACAGACATTCCAGGACAACGTCCCTGAATACTTCCATTTCTGCAAGGAGCTTCACATACACAGGGTCCGTACTGGCGACTAGTGTGTTGTAAACCGAGCCGCCAAGCATTATGAAACCTACTTGGTAGTCGGAAAAGGCGAGCTCTTTGAATCCCTGCGGAACTGTGCCCAGGACCGGAAATGCAAGCACAGTGACCAGTTTAGAACGGTAGACAGTGGATTAAACAATTGTAAAGAAAATCCAGAGAGCGAGAAAGCAACGGAGCGCTTGGGAGTGGTGCACCAAAACACAATATTGCGCGAGGAAAATAGAGAGGAGAAAGTGAATTTGCGCCCTGAGTGGCCATTTCTCCCTGGTTCCAACTTGAAGCTTTTCCAACAGTTTGAAGGCGGTGAAAAAAAGGCGATGCAGATAGTAGCTGAAAGTCCGATTCCAAACCAGGTGCGCAGGTCGAAAGCGACTGGGCTGAATAATATTCTGCAGGGTTGTTTATTGCCTCTGATTAGCCTATAGTAGCTTTTGTGCTTATAGGCTATATTCGTTTCATTGCTTATAGGATACAGTCATTTTAGTACTTATAGGTGATAGTCACTTTATTAAGGAGCGTAAGCTGCTTAGTGATTTTGTCGATGTCTGTCCGTCCGTCTGTCCGTCCGTCGCCCCAATTTCTATATGAAGGAAACGGAATTTTGACCTGAAATTTGGTATGTAGGTTCCTTGGACACTGAGGATTATCCTCCGCTAAAGAGTTTTTCAGTAACTTCCCCCGGGGCCCTGCGGGGGG
>JAAXOA010004280.1:0-10462 GCA_036561885.1 Salina celebensis
GAACTGAAATAAAAAATTGAAAATGTTTTCTACTGACCACAAGAAAAGGAATGGAGAAACTATAAATGTACAGGAGCCAGTTTGGGATAGTGGATTCTTTGAAGGGGTATCGGATTGATTCGTCCTCGCAGAATATACCTCTTCTCGTTGGTGGAACGGCAACCAAAAATATGAGTAGTAAGAGTCCACCTTGAAGTTATAAAATTATCATGATTGTTTACAGCAGGCTATTATGGACCATGTTTCTGCTAATTGTATCTGGAGTTTGAAAGCTTTTACTTATTTATGTTTTGTGTTTCCTGGCTTCAAAAAGTTGTAGAAAACAAGCCTAACATGCATTTTGTACAAGGAACCACTTTCTACTGTGCTTTCACCAAAAACTTTAAGCCGTGTTCTTGAATATTCTATTGTTGACGTTGACATCTTAAGTGTTTTATGTAGATTTGTACATGTCATCGTACATTGTAGGAACGTGTCGCAGGTTGCATTTGCATCCATCAACTCAATTGAAAGCGTTCAGAGGACGAATACAATCCAATGACATCAGGTATGCAGCCAAGACCTTATCAAGATTACGTTTTTTAGGTTACATCTTTCAATTGAGCAAGAAGTGTTTTCTAAGCTTAAAAACATTCACTGGATTGATATAAAATGTACATACTTTCCACAAAACTAATTATCATTTAGTGATCCTCTGTTGTTGACTATGGACAATGTTCTATAGCAGTTCATATAAAAGTCACATATATATTGGTAAACTGCAAAAGGTGAAAAGTTTTTCTGCGTGAGGAGTGAGGACTGTTTTAATACTTAATTGATCAAATAGTAAAGCCACATTTACTAGGTTAAGATAAGTGTGATACGTTAGTCTGATTAAAAATGGTGCAGAAAACAAAAATTGCATTGCAAGACTTTGTTAAACATACTGGCATAAGGTAACAGCAGGTTACACCATGTAGTGAATAAGGGCAAATATTAATGTAAAAGTTTAGGAGATTGTTTTGTGACACGGACAGAAAAATTACAACATATAGCAAATCAAGTGACCGTGGTTAATGAGATGAGGAGACAGGTCGCTGCAAGTGATTTGGAGTTGAACCGGGTCTGAGAGACTCTTGGATACCGAATTGTCTCATCAGAACAGAAAAATCCACGACGAAAGGGTGTTGCCGTTTTTTCAATAAGAACCATAAAGAATCCCACTGTGCGAGTGTGTGCATCAGCATCATCAAGGATTTTGTGTGCAATACCGTTTTCAAATGTGATAACCATATAGTGCGGGAAGCCAGGAACCAACGATCCAATTTTCCAAATAAACCGTTCAGAGAAAACACAAAAACACCAGTTTTGACACAAAACATTAAAAAGGACAGAATAAATACATAAATTACCACTAGAGCACCTCCAGAAAAAAAAGTAAATTCCACCATTCCGAACTATTTTTCGCATGGCGTACTAAAGAGTTACCAATCACCAGAAAAACATACAGGGACCGAGTCTCACTTTGACCCTCTCCACAACATGTAAACCACAAACAATCCCCACAAAAAAGTCTCCATCAACAGCATTTTCTTTTTACACCCGAACTGTAACTTACAACCTAACGCCTTCCTGTATTAATATTAATTGGAATCTCGCTACCTTTCCAATACAGGATAGCAGCTTTGGCTTATGTTCGGTGAATAGGTATACCTTTCAGACACACAGACAAGTTCTACATGAAAACGGATATCCTAAACTCTAAATAGCAGCAATTAGTTTTTAGTGTCAATCCACAAGAAGCTGAAAGTGAGCCTTATACAGTCTTCCGCATAACAGCTTCTCTCCGGTTTCATTTATTGGAATATTGCAAAAACCTACTATTTTTATGTGTTCCTTCCGGAGATTGGTTTTTGGTAAAGCGTATATGATTTTTTCAACAACATGCATGACCGGTACTCGCTATTGTATCACAAAAAAAAACTTGCTCAAAGATTGTTTTCTGCATATTTCCATTATAATATTGGTATTAAAATTAAAATATTCAAAAGTGTTTTTAATAACTTGAAGCATCTCATGTTTCGAACAACAGACAGAAAAGATTACAATGGACGAAGCGAGACGAGCTTGTAAGAAAAAAAAAGTTTGGTGCTGTTGTTAAGACTTAAGTTTTCTTTTTCAAGCATCGTTTATTGCTTTTTGTTCAATGTATGCTTTCAGGAAACTCATCCAGAACTTTTTCCTACACCCATTCGGTTTAGTCCAAGGGTTTTACATTGTTTACAAAGTTTCTGATTGCACTACTGTTTGGAAATCATAAACAAAAATGAAGACAATAAAAACGGCCATCAATCAGTTTTCTAATCTGGGATGTCTGGATGGATTGGGCTTTAGTTTAACTACCTATTTTCATAGAAATAGAATAGGTATATTATACGCAAATGTAGCTATATATACATAGCTGACATCTTGAGATGATATCATCCTTAAACCATCCCGTCTAGACTCACGTTGTTTTGTCGGTTGTATGTAAGCTGCCTAAACCAGGAGCCTTTCTCCAGCGAGACTTAATTCTGTTCTGAGTGCATCCGAAATCGCTGGATTCATTATAATATTTTAGTATAGTGATTTTGAGTGCTTACATGTTGGCTAAATTCCAAATCAAACAAAGAGTCGCGTAATAATATGTGTGCTAGCTTAAATTAACCTGCTTGATAACATCTATGTATACTAGCAGCGGTAACACTCGTTGCTCTTAATAATAACTAAAGTGAAACTTAAACTTTCTTCAAACTCCAGACACATAATAGCATAAAACTATTGTAAAAATATCAACAATAAAAAAAATTAAGTCTTACCGGTACTCAAAGTGACGAGGTCGATCACTACAGTTGTCCATTTCACCGTGAATTCTCCCATTGCTCTATAAGAAACATTCGGATTTGAATCATTAACTGGGTACGATATAGAATCGTAGTTTTTCACTGGATTGTTAAGGCTAAAAGATCGGCTCATTTTTGTAGAACGCAACGAAGACAGATCCACACTATTGACTATGAAACTTTACGTGACAGAAGCATGCAAGAATAGGAATGAAAAATATTTTAGTAAGCACGTAAGAAAGTTCTCTTAAAACCACAGTTTTTGACACTTGACTTAATGATGTTCGTTCTTGGTGGTATGTGACAAAACTAAAATATTTTCTCTTTTACATGTTTTTGAAAAGATTTCGAGCGATAATAAAAAATATTCCTTTTCCTTCAGTCAAGTACTTATATTTGTTGACTTTCCAGAGCCGAGACTGTCGAGAGTCAAACATTATTTACGAAACATGATAGATTGTTCTTGCACTCTGTTAGTAATTCTGTATAACCTTCACCTTATAATTTGTGCCTTTGGTACTCTGTGTAAATTTTCCCCGGTTAAAAATACTACGTTTGGCACTTCAGTGGGCTTCATAAGCACTTAAATTACACTTTCTGACTTACTAGTGTAGTTTTTCACAAATACAATATATAATAATATATACTTCATAGGTATCTTTCTATAGTCACTTTTGTAAACTGTAATGATAAGATTAAAAAACTTATGACTGTTTTTCATTCAAAAGGGATGACGAACTGTGTACCTTTGCGTAATCTACTAAGTCAGCAGGCTGCAAGATAACGTTCTGTTTGAGTCATGCATTTATGACATACTTGGACAAATGACCAGCGTATTAATTCTTATGAATTGATTTTAGCCTCAGGTATGTAGATTATATAGTCTATGTCGCTCACACCAGTATTAACTACGTCATACGTCCAACATACGTTCGTTCCTGTCGTGAATCGTCTTCAAACGACACCTTCGCTGTGAAGTTGTTAAAAACACTAACCGATAACGCTCTATCGTGTGGACATACCAATTAAGATTCTTTTTATCGCATTACTAAGTAAGGAATTTAGAAAATACTTACTTTTAAATTACAACGATTGCCACAACGTGCCCCTAAGATGTAAAAAAGCCGTTGGTTTCTAGTCCGTATCACTTCCACCCTTTGTTGCCCACAAGCTTTGTTTCAGCACTGGATCTAGTCCCTACTTTTCTTTTAATAATGCGCAAAGCTCGATAACGACAATCCTTCTGTCGTCAGTTTCCAGAAGATTTGTTTTATTCCTTCACCATTTTCAATGCAATTAAAGCCTCTTTTAAGAGCAAAGAACATCTTCTGTTGAGAGATCGTTTGCGGAGCAGTCGGAGGTAATACGTTTAATTGGATGCTGAAGTAGTTTCTCTCTAGCTCTGAAGGTATTGTGTATTGTATTTCTTCCTGGTTTCATGCAACACACACAACTGGGTAAAGAAGTACTTCTTCAACGATCAGTATGACAGGAGGATTGAATCCCGTGGACTTACAACTTGAAACTGGAAACAAAAAAGAAGAGAATTTCGTTAGCTTGGCAGCAAAATAGTCACAATAAAGATCTTTACCAGAAGAAGACGCAAGGGAGAAAATCTTTCCAAGTAGTGACTACTGATGGGGTGGTGCACTCGGCTGATAATAACTCAGCAGCAGCTACGCGCATAAATATTCTTGTCTACAAAATCTAGGACTGACATTATGCGGTTATCAGTACGAAAATGTATTACTCGTATGACAGACATTTTCTGATGCGTTTCCGAATTTTCCTCAGTTCACCAAGAGATACGACTGGAAACCGTTCCAAAAGAAGCTCGGGTTTATCTTAGCAAAGTAATTTTTCTCGCGTGCTGCATGAGTGCATAATGATAAATGCTGAAAATACATCGCCGCCTAATGTTAATGGCCGAAGCGGTTTTTGACTTTTATATTACTGGTTACTTTCATTGATATGGGAATTGTGAGGATGCATAGTATAACATTGGCAGACCAGGGGTTCCAGTTTTTCCAAATTGTTGTGTTATTTTTATTACTGTCAGTTCACTTTAGGGTAATAAACTGGAAAGCTTTTCATACTTGCGCTCTATCATCATCATCAACAGAGCCAGAGATCCGAGAGCTTCTCAATCATTGATCTGTTTGGAAATACCTTTCTAGAAATAACTCAGGCATTATTACCCGGTTAGGAAGAAGAAATAGAAAATGTTGTTCACAAGAATTGTGTCTATACAATCATTTTTTCTCAGGCTCAATAAAAGACCAGGTCAAATTGCGTGTAATGCTCTTAGAATGATAGCATCTGTCTTCATATTCTATGGATTAACCGTCTAAGTTTTTTTTCCTCGTAGCTTATTGTCCTCCAAGGATATTTTTTATCTTTCATGCAATGGAAGCTGAAGTCAAAAGGATTGTCAGCAGAAAATCATTAAACTCGATGGCCATTCTTGTAGTGGTGCTTTCATACACTTCACTGCGCACCAAGTAGATAGAGAACTTTTTTTTCCTCGGATTACGTCGACGAAAGCTTTACACTGGATGATTTCTTTCTATAAACCCATTATGTAGGCTTGTTAATTTTGAAGAACTCGTAAGAGAAGGTTTGCTATTAGGAAAAAAATCATTGTCGTAAGCGATACAGATCTGTTGAAACGTGAATTTCCTCCACAATAGGATTTTTTACGGGTAAATTGGAAAGAATGCATGAGCCAGAATGGAAAAAAAATCTATCGACTTTACCTGCGTAATGAAAACCTACGTTTTTTGTGTTAATATACGCCCACAAGAAAAAAAAAGTATCATCATAGAGTGTTCTCATTTTAATTTAAAATATCATCACATTCTATGGAAAGAATTTCACAAGATTATTTCCAAGATTGGATCAAGTGTGTTTTATTGCGCTAAAAATGTAGAGAGAAAAAAAGTCTTTGTAGGAAGGAAAATTGAGTGGAGCACAGTAATATACTAAAGTTGCTTAATTGAACAATATTTTCTCCTGTTTTATAATACACAGTGGAAAAGTAAAGCTTCATACTTTTCTGGTTTTTACGAAGCCTTTCCTTTTCTAACCAAAAAAATACTGTTTCAGATCCGACCAGCCGTGTGCCTTCAACTTTTTTATGCTGTTTACTTCGTTGCAAATAAAATGAAACGAAAAGGATCTCATTTTGTGGAATTTTATAACTGTAATCATAGACCAAAAATTTAACTACAGTCGGCAACTTCAACACTCACAACATACAATTTGTTGGCTTGAAAGAAAGCATGAAATGGAAGTAGACGAGAGAAAAAAAAACACGGTTTTCACACTTAGAGCTTTGTAACGTTAACAAATAGTTTGGTAGCATTTGGTTTCGGGGATGAAGGAAAATATGAAATGAGGATTCAGCACTTGTTTGTAATAAGAAGTGCTATTGATATAAAAAAATACCTTTTGGAGGTATAATGTATGTAGATATCAGGATTTTCTTGCTGAAAATTCTTTGTTCCTACCTCTCAGAAAGTTTTCTTTGAACAATCAAAAAAACATGTATTTTTAACACATCTAAAAACATGGCCAATATATGCACACTTATTCATCCGTGAAAAAGAATTCGCCTAAATTAGGTATTTACAGAAGTAAAAAGAATGTTTCTCCAAAAAATTAACAACCATTGAAGCAGCAGCGACTTCGTGGATCATCGCACTTGATGGAATAGTTGGAAAAAGTAGGGTTACGGAAGAACGGTAAGAAGAAACATAGTTTTGTGTGAAACAAGCGGTAAGTCAAAAAAAGGAATTTCAGAGGTTTTCTTCCTCTTTCTTACCCGTACTTACGACAGTCGGTGATCCTTTTCAAGCTTTAAGAACACCAAAGTATTTCATGCATCCCATGAAGTTATGTAAGAAAAAATACCCTTTTACAACGTTACTAATTCACTATAAGACATTTTCTTTCACATTCTTATGTGAGTTTTAGATGTATACATTGGAAAACTATGTAAGCAAACGATGGAGAAGTCTATTTCCAGTAATCAATTTAACAAATGACACTTCACTGTGAAAACTTTGGTTTGCTTTAATGGCAATTTCAATTCAGCAACTCAGGTTTGGAAGTGCATCTGTGCCAGATGCTAGAAAGACTCGGCTTCATTGGAGTTACTAAAAATGCTCATTTATGATGGAATGTAGGACTCTTAAAAGGTTGTATCTGACAAGTGACGCGTGATTGCGCTAACATCAAGAGAGCAAGTAAAAAATGTTGATGTGAATCACTTGCGTTCATGTGAACGACAAGAAGGAGGAGAAGAGGATCGTTACTGTAAGTTTCTGTACTTGTTTCAAGGTAACTTCTTGTTGACTTACAGGCGACAGGTGTAAATTAGTATAAAGAGAGTAGGAGTCCACCTTTTTTTCCAGTGTTATGACTGGGAATTTAACAAAGAGATTGTTCACATTAAATATTTAAGCATGCAATGCAAAACTTTGTTGAGAAAAAATTATAAATATGATGACTAACAAGTACAAGATATCAGTTTCAGTAAAGATTTTCACGATGAGAGTAAATCACTACATATTCCCGAGTTGTACATGGACTACATAGTAATGGCGGTGACATAATAACATTACCTCAGGTTACTTTATACATATTGTTTACTCAAGGCTAATTGAATGTAACACGACGCATGTTTGTATGCAGTTCACGGTTGACTAAATATCATGCGTCATGGCACTCACCTTATATTATAACTATGAGATAATTATCATGAGAAGTATATTCCATACATGCAAGGCGAGCGGGCTATAAAGACGGTAATAAACAAGAATGTCTATGTTGGTCGTACAACATCCAGGAGTCCGTGTTTCCTTTTAAGTACTACATATAAATACTAGTCAGTCAGGGCATATCAATAAAATATATCTGTAACATCACGAGAGGAAAGAAATACGTGCTTTAAGTTTCTACTAATTATATTTTTCATAATGGCTTGCTTCTTATTTCTTAGAAAAATCTGTCATTTTACAACTTCTCATTACTCAGGTAGTGAGTTGGTCGTATCTCGCATTGCAGTTGAAAGAGCACACGCTATAGAGCATATCGAACATCAAGAGCAGTATCTTACATTCTTCAGCCAGTATTAAAATGTCACATCATTACAAAACCGTATCCTTTCATCCAGAAAAGAGATACCGCTTATTAACATTACAGTATTCGTAAAATAAAATTATCTGGCTTTACGCTACTATATGAATAGGCGCAAAAAGTAACTGAAATGAACTATTACTACGAGGAAATTCTTCTCGAAATGAATGAATGTGCGATCTGATTTATACTAATTGACACAGACAAGACCCAATATGGAACATGCAGCTTTTATCATATTTCAAATTCATATGATGGTTTTTTGTCCTTTTGAATGGGAAAGGGCTAATTGCATATTCGGTAGTTGATTTTAGTCATCTAATCATTGGGTTGTGTCAAAATCATGCATTCTGGAAGAACAGCTATCTCCGACTCCAAGTTGCAAGCTCATAAGACTGCGATAATGAGGGTCTAGCCGTGTTTCACGTGAATATCAATTGATCGTGTTTTATGGCAGTAACAATTAATCCGAAAATTCAACTGTATAGACTCAACTGCAACGTTTACTATAAAAACTAATACATTGACTATGAAATTCAAAAACATAGAAAAATCAATAAAATGTACCATGCAACTAGTGCATTGGAAGTGTAATCCCGGGTTTCCTAGTGTATTAAATTTTATTATTCAACATCTTCCGTGCATGATGTAGATTCATTAGTTGTCTAACAAACACAAATCTGTTTGCTAAATAGCGGTTTAATTGAAAGAGTGTGCTCGGACCATGAGTTAATGCATTGATTCAGTTCATGCATGAATTATGTACAACCGTTTGAAACACGTAATGGCGTAATTGCAACTAAAGCCGCCTTATTCTATGAAAACTCCACGGCTGTCAATTGAAATTAAATGCAAATCCTTTGCATCTAAAGCCAGTATGTTATCAAATTGTAAATAAAAATTCCTATCGTCAATCGTGTGAGGCCCCTGGTTTAACCTTTGGCATGCAAATCTGAACTTATTAACATTTAATATGACAAATATTTTGCGAACCAGACAAGGATTTTGCCGTGATTAATGATGTAACCAATTTATTCCTAGCTATTGAATGCAAAAACGCCGCTTTAAATCTTTTATCCTACTTTGAACCTGATATGAGAGATACGACAAAGTTCATTTCAAATGGATATGCTATTTTTGAGCTTTCTATTCATCAATTCCCAAATCAAATGTGTTGTCAAGGACAACCTGTAAGAATAGCATGTTCCAAATTCCTAAAACAAAGAATGAAGCCAAACGAACACACCAAATGTTTGTATTCATACGGGTGACAGGATGTATCAAGGATGTATAATGTATCTATGTCAATAATATCCATTACAGCTTGTATAAACTATGATTAAATTAGCAATTTGTCTTACCCAAAGATGAACACAGTAGCAGCAGAATTTTTATTTTCAGCCATACGGTTTCTCTTCAAATTGACTGTTGTTTCCCAACAACAAAGGAAAACTACATCAATTTTCCTGTTTTCTTTTGTATTATTTTTTTAGCTGGAGAACTCAGATACTTTCGATATACTTTCCCCTCACCCACTTGCTGATATAGCTTTTTACTAAACAAATGTTTCTAGAATACTCACAAAGTTTAATCGTCCGGCAACAGTACAACTGTTCTAGCAACAGACTTATGTTTTATCGTTAACCACGTTGCTAAGATGTTTTTCGATTCACCCCAGTCATCAATCCCACATATTCCATGGGGGAAAGCACATGACTATCTCAATGAAGAAAGAAACTTTTCCCATTTTTCATAAAACAACGGAACACCAATAAAGCTCACCATCAGTATAAAAACAATCTTGTTTTATTACAATAACAACAAGCCTAACTAACGTCTCAAACAAGAAAATGTTGGACTGGAACTACCACTAGTAGCGTGAAGAGTCTTGAGTGGTAGAAAGAATTATAAAAGAAACTCTTCTCCGAGTAACAATAGCACTCTGTTCCCATGCTATGAAATACGCGAGCTAAAAAAATACTTGTCAGGGAAAATTCATTTTATTCTATTAAAAGCGCTTGGCATTTTCAATCCCATAGTATTTATCATAAGCTGTCTGAAATATTTAAATCGCTAATATCATCCCAAAGAGAATACAAATTTTCCTCTTGAAAAATAACCCTTAGAAGATTTTCCTCCGCAGAAGAATATTATGCCATGTCACTCTCAGAAAATGAACCTTTTGGTGTTCCCTTGAAATGAAAATGGATTTGTCCAGAACAGAAATGCCAGCTTTCTTTCTCCTTTCCTAACAAAGCTCACTTTCAGCTCTGTAAAATTTCCTGCTCTTGCTCTTCTCTTTTCTCCCATGCAGGAACTATCCTCCTACGCATATTTTTAGTATCACTCTTACTTAAGACTTGAGTCCTGCTCTCTCTCCTGTATGCAAGGCGATGTTATGTTATTGTTTCGTTCCGTTCATTGTTTGGCTTTGTACTGCTGCAGTTCACGTAAACATTGCA
>JAAXOA010004281.1:0-10461 GCA_036561885.1 Salina celebensis
CTGACCTAGCATTTTTGCCTTACAACCACTAATGCATTCAAATTAAACATTTTCATCCTTCCCATAATTTTCCAAGTTACTTTGAGCATAGTTCCGAACACCACTCATTCTCTCCTATTGTCAGCAAACGCTCGCCAGTCCAAAATGCACGCACTTTTTCATTGTATCCATTTTCTCTTGAAAGTGAGAGGTGAGTGTGATAAGTATGGAAATGCTAATGATAGTGGATTGGAGGAGTATACAATTTTCGCTATGAAATATGATCATTTGAATGAATTATGAGCTGTTTCACACACGACAACAATGAAACTATCCTGGTGGATAGTTTATTACATATACTCTAAATATTTTTTTTAACAAGCAGAGCCTCTCCTGCTGGAGAAGGCGAGAAAGAAAATATTCATCTTGCACGGAAGCAACAACAGGATAGCTTCCTCATTCACAAAATCCTCGAGAGAAGATTTAGAAGGATACTTTGCATTTTCAAATCCATACATGGCTCGGTGAAACAAGTCCGTAACAAGAAGCGTTTCTCCGCACTCGATGCTGATGTATTATTTGTGAATTGTTCCTCGTGGGGATAGCCAATAGATCATTCATGATGATCATCACACCGTCGTTTACTCGAGCTTCTCGCTGGCTTACTTGGCTTCTTTACTCGTGTTCATCTTTAAAACACTTGGGCATATTTTGCGCGAGGCTCATTCTGGAAAAGAGTTATGCGTGCAACTTGTTGTGACAGGGTAACAATGAGCGACTTTGTTCAGAATAAAATAATGCGTGATGCCACTAACTACCTATTCGTCTTTCCTATTTTTTTGGCTAGAATGAAAAGCGCAGTAGTTAATCTGTAGTTAGAGTAATGGTAATTCTCTTTAACTCAACGAGCAAACAGTAAATCTTTCTGGTGGTGAGGAAAGTGGAAAATGAGCAAAAAATGGTTTTTAAGAAGATACTCAGATCATTCCTTGTATAACAACACTCCAGTTTTTCAGTTCCGGTCATTCTTGCGTAGCTGTTGGTTAAAAAACTGCGGGGAAAATAATGGTCGTTATTTCTAGAAAAAATTTTCAGTTAACAGCGATAAAAAATGCAAAGAGAATTTTGGGCTAGGAAAAGGGGAAGCTGTTCTTGTATTGCTAATCATTTTATGTTGAACGTCGAGCGTCCATGGCCGTGAAAAGATGCATAAGTGCTCCAGGACATTGTAAGAAGAGCACCCATCCTGTATAATTTTGTTTTATGAGTGAAGTAGAATAAGCCCTTGTTTCAAGCGCAATTTTCATCAGTTTGAGAATAGTTAGTAACGTTTTTACAGTTGTACCGTCACTCATTTCATGGAAACGATAGGTATATTATAGGTATGCTGTCTGGAACTAAAACGGATGTTGACTGTGTAGAGTAGAACACGAAGTGGAGGAGTGCATTTATTTTCAACAGATATTTAAAGAATAACATTGATGGCTTACGTCCTCGAGCAATATTTTTATACGATATAGCATTTAATGATGATAATGGATTGGATTGAATTGCTTCAACTCCTGTTGCTCTTCTCCATATACCAAAAACCATTCCAGAAACGCATTCATGTCGTTACAATTTCAGCCCATTAAAAGGGTCCCAGATGGTCTCTCAGTCATTCTGAAAACGTTAAATGTTTTATATGGCATACCTACAAAGCTCAATAAAAAAAGTAAAACTATTTCTATTGAAAACTGTTACGATATATGAATTCTCCACTTTACTCGATGCCTTTATGGAATGAGTGGAGGAGTGTGAGCAAAGTAGTAAAAAACTGGCAGGTAGAGAGACATGAGGAAAAGCGGAATTAAAAGGCCTAGGCCACAATTTTCAATGCTGATGGGCTTCACCAGAGTTCTCCTTTGGCAAAGGAAATGAGCCCTGCACCTGCTCCCATTTATTGCTTCCACCAAAAAATATAATACACTCTCAAGCAATGCAGTAGATGGAAATATGGGCGGAAGGTGCTCTCTGTTCCTATTACTATTAAAGTTAAGTGAAGTGGTACATTGAATAGGTTATGTTTTGCTACCCTTTATATTTCTCTTCATTTTCTTCAGGTTTTTGTTAGATTTTTTATGTAGCTTTTACTGAGAGAATTGTTGGTGTTGCTGCAGTTGTTGTTGTTGGACGATTAAGCTAATGATAGGCTTTTATACTGACGAACCGACATTTCATTTCACATGGTCATTATTATCATCCGAATTGAGTAGGGAAAAACCGTCGATGTTATAAACCCGTATGAAAAGCAGCGTTTTCATGTAATACAGACACAGTGCTGTGTGTGTCCCCTTCATCGAGTATTTTTTTATGCTTTTAATTTGTGTATATATACAAGTTTATTATGTGCACATGTGTGACTTTGCAATAATAACAGTAATTCTCGTTGGATAGGGTAATATAGAAGTTTTTGCTAGGAATGATGATGACATACTGAGCTAGACAGTATTGCAACATTGTGTCTAAATGTGTTTTTTATGTTTTATTAAATAGGTGAACCGACCACTAACAATGAAGAAGGAGGGAATTCAAACCAGGAACCGGAAGCTCTCCTCCAAGTCAAAAAAGAAGAAGGGCTCTCTGGGCATTCCTGGACCGCTTGATGTCATGAAGCCTCTGGACAAAACTGCCTTCTCGTCATTTAATCCTGCAGCATCTTCCATGTCTCCCTACATGTAAGTGGGATTTTCTTCTTAATGAACTTTCTTAATGAATGGCTATTACAGGATTAGGAATGCAAAGAATTCAAGTTGTCAAATACACTAGGATCATGCAGTACCGCAAAAAACGTATTGATGTAGCTATTGTGTTCTAAATGATGATTCCTAATTGAATATTTTTGGTACATTGTTGTAGGTATCACAATGGAGGGATGCATCATCACCACGGTGGAACGATGGGAGGTGGATTCGTGCCCCCGGGACCCCCTATGGGTATGTCAGGAGTAGGTATGGGAATGGGAGGTCATTGGGCTCTCTGGACATGGATCTCTTGCCCTTGGCTCTGGCTCCCTTGGTCTACCTACACAACACATGGCCGTAAGCAATCACATCAAAATCTTAACAATTTACAAATCAGCGAATGCCACTTCCTTCACTTTACACCATTCACATCTTCCTTCATATGCATTTTCTCTCATCATACAATCTTCAACTCTTTAATTAATTTATATTTTCGCTCACACCTACAATAATATTCTCTCGATTGACGAGAGAACAACTTCCTATTAAAATGCCAAACTCTAACCTGTACCTTTTTTGTCTTTTTTTCTTCCAGGCTGCCAGCTGGAGAGCGGAATACACTTGAAGAGTCACACTTACATCTTAGTAACTTCAAATTTTAATGTTATTAGTGTTAAAACTACTTTTTTATTGTTATCATCAAAGAGTAAGCTCCGAATTTCTCAGAAGCAAAACTATTTATAAATATCCGTTCAATGTGTACATATTACTATTAATATTCCTATTAGGTTATTACAACACAACAACAGTACATTAAGTACTGGATTGATAGGCGCTAACTAGGACATTAGTTCAGCTACATATTGCTATTAAAACATGTTGGAGCTAAAAATCTCAGCAAAGTCGACTTAAAATGCTCTCTGAATCTCTTAAGATGCGTATGTACAGTTTCACGGTATTTATATAGAACAATACACGGCATAGGAAACTATAATTTGCTATTTATATGATAGGCAAGCAAATCAAAATGAAAATACTCGTCAAATTTTATTCCCTGTGCAGCATTACGTGTATTTATGCTAGGATAGTTTTTATTGATTAAGTTACAAGAGTTTTTTTACAAACGGATTCCCCTTTGACATACGTACAGAATCTCAACACTCGGTTCATGTTTTGAAATCTATAAAAAAATCCTTTCGGTGAAATCCTCGGAGGACACGCTGTTTTAGAAAGTTTAACAATCGTCACAACTGATCTCTGTGAGCTACCCGGAAGGAGCCGAAACCTTAAACCAAAAATATCATTTGTATTGAAGTTTGGACACGCGTATTTCTTTAAATCTTTATAATGGTCGAGCGTATGGGGAGAAGTGCGACTCCTAAGTTTGGTGGATGATGGAACACGACAAAATACGATCATCCGCGTGAGTAATTCAAATAAAGTTACCATTTTTTTCTTTTGTTAATCTTAAGTTGATTAGGTGTATATTTAAAGAAAAAAAAAACTTTTAATTATTATTCTTACGTAAAACCATTTTACATTAGAGTTAAGTTAACGTTTAAGAGCTCTTATACCTACATAACGTATACTTGAAAAAAAATATCTCGTTACATTCTTGACACCCAGTCCCGGTAAAGAAATCTATGAAGTAAACAAAATCCTGTGTTTTTTTGTGTTGTTGTACATAATTTTCACTTAAGACTCAATAAAAATGAAATGCGGGAAAACAATTTTGGAGAGAAAAAAAATCAGTCGTAAATTTATCAATTCCACCACAAATGCCTCCTCATATAAAATCACAATCCTCATGAATGAACGTTTTAAAATGAAACACGTTACACAAATCTCACCCTGCATTGGCGTAATTAATTTGACGTGGTCACACACTCACAAACTAATCGAAGAAACCACACAAGACATTACTAAGTAAAAGTAGGAGGAGACCTGGGAATTGAAAAATTCTCCATCTCGACGATTATTAATACTGATTAGTAATTAGAGGGAGAACAAGAAAAAAAAATCGTTTTCAGTTAAGTCCAAGTTTAAGTACATGGGGTGCTGTGGTTTTCGGTTGATTGAATGAAATAAAAGGAAAAATCTTGATTGTGTGAACATCTTATCTCGAAGCCAGTCTAATCACTTGATCGCCTGCATGCATTCAAACAAACTCCTTCATATTCTCAATACGTCATTCATTCAAGTTTAACTAGCTGTAAGGAGCTAGTGTTTTGCTGCACTATTAGGTTCCTTATTAATACCAATGAAAACAATTTTCATTTGCAAATTTACAACGGAAGGCAAGGTCATGGTATCATTCATTCACAAACATTTAAAACTATTTTCAACAAACTTGCATGGCTCATAATAGAAATACTTGTTTTTGTTTAAAAAGAAAATGACAGACTGTTGCACTTCTGAATAGATTGCATTGCGTGATGGATCTTATCAGGGCATGTGTGCGCATATTATGTACTTCCTTATCTTAATGATAATAACACAACAACAATACAAACAATTGTTCCCTTTTTTTCTTACCAACTTTTAAGAGTCATTTCTGCCTGAAAGTCAACCTGTGCGCAATGTCTCTTTTAATTTTCTCCTTTTAGTCCAAACTAGGAATTATTTATAAGAGTCATAAATAGACCCTAAAGTCGATTGCATGGGGAGATGGCCAAGGATTGCGTTGACGTAATAAGTTCAGTTTTGCATATGCATCTAATCTCATCAAAATATATTAGCATGGAGGAACTCTGTTTCGTTCTAAATAATTCTAGATTGTTTTATTATCATTGCTGTAAACTTTGTTATCACTTCATTTAGAAAACATTTTTATTTGGCACCTTCCTAAACAAACAATGCCAACTGAAAACGATCAGTGAACAAGATTAGACAGGTGAACACCGCCAATGCCTTGAATTTGCGAATTTTACCGTTAACCGCAAACAATGTTAGAGGAGACGATCATATCATAAACTTTTTAGAGCGTTTTATCATCCATTTTCTTCGACAAAATTGGCTTGGAAAGTTAGTAAAATTTTTGAGTGAAGAATAGCCACTTGAGTAGGAAGGCAAAATCTTGAAACAAAGAGATCAGATATGAAGGTGTAAAAGAAAAAAAGGCCTACACACATAATTCTCCGGTGAGTCTAAGCATGTTACCATGTCGTGTGAAGCCACAACAACAGCGCCAACAGTTACTTCAGCCACACGCTCAAAACTTACTGGTTTAACAAAAAAAAATTATAATTACCCCTTTTTCTCTTTTCTGTTTATGCATTTCACCATAGGCTAGTAACACCATACGATCATCGAAATAATTAATTATTTCTCTAAATGCAAGCTAGCTTGAAAAAAAACTGTTTACAATTTCATTATCATACTGATCGTAATATGATTAAATCATTACATTTTGTGCCACACGCCAACAATCTGACTTTTTTTCAGTGTTTGCTTTCATTTAGTCACGCACTTTTCACAAAAAAAACGTTAATGCACCTAAAACGCAGGTTGATCATTTTGACATGATAATGAAAAGTGCATTTTCGTCAAATTAGAAGTGTGTCGCTGGTAAAGAAAATGTAGATTTGTGTGAATCTATCATGAGACATGCTGGTGCATTTTAAATACAGGAATTTTGACGTTTGCAGTAGAGAATCGACCCATGCAATGTTGCATATTTCTCTGCAAAAGAAAACCCGCATTTCATCCAGTCTTGAATGGAAACTATGTGAAACTTACAGTACATAGAACAGTTCTCTTTAAATACCTAAATTGTGATATCTTGAATGGTATATAAAAACATTGTGTATAGATTTAGGTTATGAGATAGCAAAGAGAGGACGAGAAATATATAAAATTCTGTACCGTAAATGCACAATGCTACAGTTAAGCTAATTTATTTTAATTTTTCACTGTAATCAACTAGTAAACAAGCAAATTGATGAAGTTGTTAAAGCCATTTTTTTATTTTTGAGTTTTTCGTACCCGTTACCTATCTAATAATAATAATAATCACTAATGAATCCAATCCAATCTACCTCCAACATAAAAAACTAGCTAACAAGCAACCAATTTGATATTTTAGTTTGTTGATTGGCTGGTAAAAACTATAATGATATACGTCATTCAAATTGAGACAAGTAGGTTTTTCCCTTTGCCAAATTATCTTACTTGTTGGCAACACTTGTAACATCACCCAAAACTTAAATGAAACGGGCGACAAGCTCATTTTATTTGTCAGCTAAGAAAAAGTCCATTTACATACAATACGTATTACAATACGAGACTAAATTCCTATTGAATTATAAGATGTTAGATGTATCGGAAATCAGCGTTTTGTACAAAACAAAAATCATGGAAAAAGAGTTACAAAATCGTAAAAAAGTAAATAGTAGACAGAAACACACGGTTAGTAGGAGTACATGTAGTCTTACTTTTTGTTGATTTGGTAAGTGTACACTTAACATAGTTTTATTTTCAGTATCATCGTCACTTGTACATGTGAATTGCGTGGGTAAGATGAAAACTAAAAATAATACCAAAAATTATATGATAAGAATTTTTAGTATTTATGTTTATATTATAGTATGATGGAAATGCATATTATTGAATTATATAAATAAAAAACCATATGAGTCCGGTTTTCAAAACTAAAATGTGTCTGGATTTATTTTTCTCTTGCTCTCATTTCATTCATAGCACCGCGCAAAATAAAGTTATATCATTGTGGAAATACAACCTGAGAGAAAGAAGGGAAAAGAGGTTGAAAAAAGTAACATGCATAAAAATGCATACATAGCAACATGCATAAAAATTAAAACTTGATCTGATTTGCAGCAGCCTTATGATTGAAGACCACGGAGAGTAGGAGGCAATGTGGTTGCAAAATACAAAGACATTTCATAATTTTTCATATCTGTAGGTTTTGTCTTAGAATTGTAAAAGGTTATTGTTATTATCGATAACCGGCAAAAAAATGCATTGTAAAATATCTAGTTTCTATAAGACGAAGCTACATTGTAGATGTAATGCATAATATATCTGGCTCGACGCATTAAACACATAATTGGCTTACCATAAAAGATAATTTAATTTCCATTTACACCATCATATCACCTGCCCGTTAAGAGAAAGAAGCAAGCCATAAAGAAACAAGTGTTCGTGACATGTGAAGATTTTAAATATTTTATCACCTTTTCAAAATTGAACCAGATAGATATTCCGCAAGATTTAATTAAGCTACATGCACAACCGTAAAATGACAGAGTTGCTGTAATACATGCAATTTACTCTAGTACGTGGGGATGTATGGTACACAATCACTTTTCTGTGGCGCATATAAAAACAGCCAATATAAAATTTTACTAAAGCAACAATTGCAAATTAATATAATTATTTGAGAAAACAAAAGGGAATGACTACAAGAGAAAAAAAAACACAAAGCGCGCATAGTGCTCGCTTGTAAACCTTTTTGCATTATCATTTTCCTGACTAAGCGACCCAATATTAATCGCATTTATAATTATGCATTCAAAGTTTACAAGTAAAATCTGCTACTAGAACACGATGAATTTTTAATTGGTAACAAGCAAAAGGTTAGTAATTAAGAACGAGGTAGGAATATGATGACCGTTTTTCGTGGCATAACATGCTAGACCGAGATAATATATTGCCTTGGTATTCGCTCCTTGTAAAAACAATAGCTCTCTCTTGATTATTGTTTCAGTCATAGAAGAGAAAAATTACTTTACCCTGATAGTTTTNCCGAGATAATATATTGCCTTGGTATTCGCTCCTTGTAAAAACAATAGCTCTCTCTTGATTATTGTTTCAGTCATAGAAGAGAAAAATTACTTTACCCTGATAGTTTTTGCTGAGCTGACTTTTCTTGTTAATATATTCTTCTTGTGAATAAATTATAAGCATAGAAATTTTGCTCCTTATCCTGCCTTCCAAATCGTGAATATCGTGCAGACAGGCATGTTATATGTGTTATAATTGTGTTACCATAAAATGTAGTAGTAGCCCATATCTTATACTTTATTCAACACTCAAGCTTTTGTTTCTTCAATAGAAGAAAAAAAGTATATCAACCAATTTTCTTAATGTTTTTTACGCAATAGTGAAAATTGACAATGGAAAAGGAATGAGTGAGCGAGCAAGGACCGGTTCAACTGTCACAAGCAGCGCCAGCCAACTGTTTCCTCTTAACACTCGTTAAAGCAGGAAAACAGAGTGGAAAAGCCTCCTCATCGTTAATTATTACCAGCAAAAAAGAAATAAGAATAATCTCTTTTAAATTTTTGATGATGGTGTGATATCCGAGGTAAAGTCAAAATATAAATCTTAAAAAACAATGGCCTACCAAATTACAAGCCTTTTGGAAGTAAGTCGAGCAGTTCCCAGTTTTGCTCTGGGGAAAATTAATTTATGAAAAGGATGTCAATAAAAAGTATTTAAAATTCATGCATTTTCGTCGTCGTTATAATCGACAGCGTTTCGATCGTCAGGTGCATAATCAGTCCTAACTGAACTACGATAATACGAGCATCTTGGTAGGAAAATGTCATACAGCACTAAACGCTTTTGCAAGCTATGGTAACTATGAGTACATTTCATACAACAACTTTCTAAGCAATATTTTTTCCTTACCGTTTCGTAGATAATGGGACATGCAGGACATAGCGTATTATGTTTAATTGCATGTTATTACATTTTACAATTACAAAAACGACGCTTGTTCATATTGCTGTAGTCATGGCTAGATATATCGCACACACATAGTGTACATATTCTACCGAATATTGTATTTAGCAACCAACTACGACCACCAAGTTATTATGCTGATGAATAATGCGCCCAGCATTATCATTATTACTATCGGCAAGGCAAGCATCTACGCTGGTGCGGTTGAAGAAGAAAAAAGAATTAACCTTTCAAGTGGACGATATCCGGTTATTCAATATTAACTTTCGTGGTAGCACATTCATTTACCTTTTAATGGTTATTGCCATCGCATAGAGACAACTTGTTACATAGCTGCAGGTTTGTGTACCATTTCCATTTTACACTGTTGGACAAAATTGAACCGATTTAAATACTTATTAGTTTCATATTGTTTATCTGTCCGTCTGCTGGAAGTGAGTCATGCAATGTTTTGTGAAATTTTTGCTGTTCTTAATAGCACTGCGCCTTACGGTTTTGCTTGATGCGTCAGTTTTTCATGTTAAGAGCAAGTTACACGTGCTTCAGCAACTTTAATACTTCTACTCCATACAACGTTATTCCTGCAAATTAAATATGTACACATAGTACAGTGGTTGAAGAAAAGAAAAATCACTCTTCAAAATAATCGCTAAGATCTGTAATAACGCCTGCACTTAATGCTATTACGTATTAATGGCAGTAATCAAAACTGGCTGTACAAGATAGATACAAATACTGCAGTAGATTAATGATCTCATTACGATTACTCTTTCGTTTCGTAAAAATAAACAACTATAACCACAACAACAATATCATAATACACAGGACACAAGTATTGTTTACTAATGGTTTGTTGCGATTAGTTGTAAAAACGAAAACCACAACTGCAAAACTGTTGGCCAGTAAATAAACCACAAAATGCAAGCAAACAATTTGAGATGATTGTTTGAAGCTGGTATACGTTTGTATTTAAGTGATTGAGGAAAGCTCAACGTATCGGGAATTCCATCTTTTTTCATGATGAGAAAATAAAAACGTATAATCACAAAATTAA
>JAAXOA010004282.1:0-10460 GCA_036561885.1 Salina celebensis
TTTTTTGTTATGAACACATTTCATAGAAATGACAGTTTTTGAATTGAAGTTGGCCTTATTTTTTGACACCAAAACTGATGTATTTAAATAAATCTTTAAAATAATGACGAAAACGGTAGAATGATTGACAGGAAGAAATCCAATGACAGCAGAATTATGCATCTGTAGTCTATATTGACTTAGCATTGAATTAAATTGGTAGATACTAAATGGGTACTAGTACTAGGTATATATTTGCAGGAAGTGTAAGTGCGAATTTAAATTGGAAAATTGATTTGTTAGGAAAAGATTCAATGTAATTAGATTGAAACATAAAGCATTTCTTCAGTTATTAATTCTGAGTAATTTATTGGAAAAGGTTTCAAAAATACGATCCATAGTAGATATAATGTACATTTCACACTCCCCGCACAAATTTGTGTCCTTCAATAAGACATTGGTTTTATAAACTACAAAAAGCAGTTCAACAAAAAAAGCAGCAGTTACCGGTCGCGGTTAGCAAGATGGGTTGACCTGGCTTAGTTACGTATTCCTAATTCAGTTACGGTTGTCTTTTTTAAATTATGACATGTATGACCAACGCTAATTTCACAAATACTATTGTCAAATTATTACAGCGAGAAAATCAGACCACAATTTTGCTAACATCAAAAAGGTTTTACAAGTAAGTATCTACTGCGCATTTAATAATCTCCCTAGAACTGTCTTCAGTCCGAATCCGACCCTGACTCAGACAGCTGCAAATCCAAGAGTAAGTCTGATGGCATTGATGGAGGTACTACGGGAGTGGGAGGTGCTGGTCTGCCACGATTTACAGGGGGTGGCGGAGGATTACTTTCTTGCACTGGAGGAATTGGTACTTTGTCAGGTACTTCTTCCATATCGCTGCTGTCATCGTCGTCGTCGTCACTACTTGAGCTACTACTGCTGTCGTCACCACTTGAAGATTCAGATAAAGACATGTCTTTCGGATTGACTCCGCCTGACGCTACAGGGCTGGATTTCGCCAAGGGAACACTGTGCAAACTGGGTTCCTTGGGGAGTGGCTTCTCCATTTGTGGTTTGGGTGGTGGGTTCGCTGGAGGTGGATTGCTAAGCAAACTGTCTAGGTCAGTCAATGAATGAATGAATGGCTGCGGAGGTTGAGACTTTACATGTCGAGAGTCATGCGAAGATCCAGCAGACGGTGACATGGTCACTGGAGGTGAAGTGATACGGCCAGGTGAAGGTCCTTTCGGAGAGTGTCTTTGCTGATGTGAATGCGAAGGCATCGGTGAGTTACTACTTCCTCGCTTGGAAGGATTTGGTTGTTGATGATGCTGAAGCTGAGGCATTGATTTTGTGGGGAAAGTTGGAAGGTCCAGCCTTTTTAGATTCCTCGCGATCCCTGCTACTGCCAGACGACTTAGGGTCTCCTTTACTAAATGATGGTGGCGGTAGTGTTTTCTTCATTTCCACAGGCGGTGGAGCAACAGGAAGAGTCATACCGCTTGATTTTTTACTTCCGCCTTCCTCCCTACAAACGTTTACAGACAAGTAAAATAGATCAAAATATTCATACTGAAATCAGGAAATGCCTCTAGCCTTTAAATTACAAACTTGCCTCGTCCGTTTTACTTGAATGTTGTGTGTGAGCTTCTCCAGAATCACTTCTCCTGTATCTTGATCGATAATCAGTACACATTCTTTGGCATACGGCTTCCTAGCACCTTTAAATACAGTTGTTAGCATTTGCATCTACATTGGGCATTGAAATAGTAATTTGATTGCTTGGCCCAACATCTAGGGTTGCAGGTTTTGACGTATCCACACTAGCAGGTTTGAAGTCATATCTGTAATTTAAAAAATCAACCAATATTAATAATGTCGACCTCCTAATCTGGAACTAAACTGACTCCTCCTTATCTTTTGTCCACTAACCTGACTGTATGAAACGAGCCTTGCTGAGACCCTCGGCCGCCCGATGTGAAGCTCGATCCAAATTTCAACTCTCTAATTTCAGTACCCAGTCCCAGCTTCTCCGCAACATTTACTCCGTTCAAAGAGTTATACATTTTGATCTTTTGCCAGATTATCAATATCAATACAAGATAATCTCAACTGATCCAGAATCTCCTTTAGTCCGTATCAACTGCAAGCGTCTAACATCATGCGTCAATTTCTCCTCCGGCCTAGTCTTGTCCACAGTCACCTGGGGATAATTTGAAAGAAGTCCCTTTGAGTATCTCCCTATAAGACAAGTGGAAGTAGGATAAATATAAAAACCTACAATTACGTATATAACTAGGTAAGAAATGGACACCATTTGCTAATTCACTTACGATTTGCTGTTCCGTATAAAGGTTCGGAACGTCAAGATGTTCTAGTTTCCTGTGTCCAATAGAACGTAAATGGATAACTCCCGTGGTCAAGTGGAAATTGAAGAGCCCTTTATCCGCACAAAACCCTAGATTTACTGATACCAGTTAATTCACAGGAAGCAAACCATATTGGTAATTTTTTCTTATTAGTGAACACTTACAATTGTACGACACTGTGCTGTGTACAGCCTGTTGTTCTACAACACACTTCACAATTTCACATCAGATTTTTACTTTCAGTTCACCCAAATCCTTTGCAATGCAACAGTGTAAGAACAGCCCATGCAAAACTCTTCTAGACTAAAAATGAGCACATCCACACAACTTTGATATGTTGTCTGGTTGAGAGTACTGCACAAGTGCACAGCTAACCCCGATACTAAATGTCCGTCTGTACAGTCTATGTAGCAAAAAAAATCTGAAATTCCGTCACACAACAGCAGGAAGCTAACGTGTTGACGCAGTTATTAGCAGTTAGATTTGCAGCTTTGTAAGTTGGCTAACTCTTTACTGTTATGTTAACATTGGGGCTGTAAAAATAGGGATCATAAGAACCAACACACGACCATATAACATGCTTTATAAAGTTTTTTTTTTCATATACAGCTTTATCAGAAGAACGTTGGACGTGTAGGTGAAAATGAGGTATTATTGCATGCACTAACTGTAATGATAGGTAGTCTAGAATGTACGGAATCAATCTAACAATATTATCAATTATTCAACATTTATAGCACCGTAAAACATAAAGGACTATATAGCATTATGTTTAATAAATTAACAGTGCAGTGGAGGCGAGATTTGAATTGTTGTTGGCGAATTCATACATAAGTATCAGTTTTTAAACGTAGATCCACAAGAATATAATAATGTTGCTTCCAAATACCTGATTGTTACCATTTCACTGATTAAATCAGTCGCATGTCATATACGTCACAACATCTAGGGGCGAAAATGAACCACTCGCAAAATCGAAATTTTAACAATGGAAGTATGGAAATATAAATGTTCAAATTACACCGGTTTTATTACATGATTCAACTTGCCAATTACAATCAGATAAATCCTTTCAAACTGTAATAGGTAAACTAACTATTCTGTGTTTGGAACTACTTTCCTAACCAACTTATTGAGACTACGTGGTAGGCATGAGAAAACAAGACGATTATGTGACATTATATGAATTGCACACGAAAAATAAAACCTCTAGACATGGAATCGAGTTTTCTATTTTTTTCTTTATTAGATTTTCTTACAACAAATGTCTACAGGATTCGTCTGTTGACTCCTCTGAAAGCTTAAGTGCAATATTCCGCCAGAAGACGGTCTACCGATTGAATGAAATAGTTTTGAATGAATATCCGCCGAATTCCAAGTGTTGATTGAATAAACTTTCAAAAGAGTCATAATGCCAATAATTTATATATTCTACTAAGAAGTTACAGGATTTTCCAAGTCTGCTTATGAGGCAGATGCGGCCATCTGTTCTGCCTTCTGGGCGACTTCCTCGATTGGGCCAACCATGTAGAAAGCCATTTCAGGAAGATGATCGAGCTCTCCTCCAAGAATTTTCTTAAATCCCTGTAACATAGTATTAAACCGCAGTTAAATACTCAGCCCAAAAACTATAGTTTAAATTATAACTAAACCAACTTGGACTTACTCTTATCGTCTCTTCGAGTGGAACTAATTTTCCTTGATGACCAGTAAACACCTCAGCGACTTGGAAAGGTTGGGACAGGAACCTCTGGATCTTACGAGCACGGGCTACGGTAAGCTTATCTTCTTCAGACAACTCGTCCATACCCAAAATGGCAATGATATCTTGCAGGGATTTGTAGTCCTGGAGGATCTTTTGTACTCCACGAGCAACACCGTAGTGGTCAGCTCCGATAACGTTGGGGTCCATGATACGGGATGTAGAATCGAGGGGATCCACAGCGGGGTAGATACCCAACTCAGCGATAGCTCGGGACAATACAGTAGTAGCGTCCAAGTGAGCGAATGTTGTGGCTGGGGCAGGATCGGTCAAATCGTCAGCGGGCACGTAAATAGCCTGTACAGATGTAATAGATCCCTTCTTGGTGGTCGTGATTCTTTCCTGCATGCTACCCATGTCAGTGGCCAAAGTTGGCTGGTATCCTACAGCAGATGGAATACGACCCAACAAAGCAGACACCTCAGAACCGGCTTGTGTGAATCTGAAAATGTTGTCAATAAAGAGCAACACATCCTGTCCTTCTTGATCACGGAAGTATTCAGCAACAGTCAATCCAGTTAAAGCGACACGAGCACGGGCGCCTGGGGGTTCGTTCATATTGACCGTAGACAAGCGCTACCTGTTTAACCAAAAAAAGTAGTTAATATGGTGCATTGGAAACGCGTAATCGAAATAAACTATAACTGCATACCTTAGATGTCTTGTCCTTCAGTGAAATGACACCTCCTTCAATCATTTCATTGTACAAATCGTTTCCTTCACGAGTACGCTCACCGACACCAGCAAATACGGAGTAACCACCATGGGCCTTGGCGACATTGTTAATCAGTTCCATAATCAATACAGTTTTTCCGACACCAGCACCACCGAACAGACCTATACAATATAATAATTATTGTTACAATTGCAGTTAAGAGGAACAATTTGAAGAAGTGCCGTGGAGCTATTTTCAACTTACCAATTTTACCACCCTTAGCGTAAGGGGCCAACAGATCGACGACCTTAATTCCGGTTACAAGAATTTCCTGCTCGACACTCATCTCGGTGAACTCGGGGGCTTCAGCAGTGAATTGCGGCGAATTTGTCGGTGGTGATCGGACCTCTCTCGTCAATTGGTTCACCTATACATTTTTCCACATATTATAGGTTGTACTTGTATTGTAGTAAAGCAGACTAATTGTAACTGAATTTCTACACAGCTTACCAATAACGTTCATAATTCGTCCTAAAGTCTCAGGTCCGACAGGGATGGTAATTGGGGATCCCAAATCCGTTACCTTTTGACCACGGATGAGACCCTCAGTACCATCCATAGACAATTGTACGCACGACATTTTCTCCTGTGATACAAATATGCGTTTGTTTTGTTAGTAAACGTTAGGAAACTTCGAAAGACTCAAACGTAATAATATATAATATACTAGGCAATTCCACATTTGTAACTGTAGATTGATTACCTAAATGCTGAGCGACCTCCAAGATCAGCTTTGGCTGCCTGTCAGAGACTTCGAGAGCGTTGAGAATTGGTGGTAAGCTATCTTCGAACTGGACGTCTACGACGGCACCAATAACGGCGGTGATCTTGCCGTTGGTTTTGCCCTTGGCAGCTGCTGCAGCATAACCGCTCCTTCCCCCTAAAAATAAAACACAAACGAACTCATTAATTTCGCGTATAACTAGCAGTGCACCCGCACCCATCCCATATCTATCGCCCATGATTGATTTATATATGAAATGATTGCTTCTGAGGTTGCGAAAGGAAGAATAGAAGTACCAAAAGCATTAATGGGCGACCTGTGTTGCTAGTAGAAAGCTTGGGTTTGGAAGGCAAGGATTTAGAAGCAGGCGATCTATTCATGGAAAACGCAGCCGTGTGCTTTCCAGAGGATACAGTCGAAGACAAAGTAGACTCAATAGGTCTAGGATTCATGCTAATCGTTTGGAAGATATCCGTTGGTGGACCAGCGGAGCTTACTTCCAAAACAAGATCATCCAGTTCCTTTGCTAATGTGTCTTTGCCTCTACCTTTATTTTCCTTCTCCTGGACAGATGTAACTTGGGTTGGGTACTTGGAAAACCCAATTGGGGTTGATTCTTTTTTCTCTATTCCCTTGTTCCTCTTTTTAGCAGATTTTGATTTGGGATTAGGTTTGTTGGGTGTTTGTGGCGTTTGCATTTGCTCCAAACGTTGGTCAGGTTCAGCTGGTTTCGAGGAGGAGCCGGGGGAGGAAGTAGGTGTTTTACTGGAACCGTCTGAGCTAAAGCTAACGCATTGAATATTCCGCATCCCTACTCCCAAATTACCAAATTCATGTTTTATGGAAAAGTGGGTAAAAGCATCAGTTAAAATACAACCTGAACCAAACAAAAGAATCTTTCAGATGTTCTTTTTTGTGCAAGCAGTGCAAGATCATCACTGATGTGTTTAAGCAACAAATTAACTACGTGGTTATACAGATCTACAAGCAATTAACTACGATTTTAGAAGCGTTTTGTAACGTGCAAGATGAAGGCAATAACGATCACTAACCAATTTCCAACCTTACATTAAGCTATTCAAAATATCATGTAAAACCATATATGATGAAAATGGCGGATCCTCCATTTACACATAAAACAGCGAACTTTCACAGGAAAAAACTGGTAAAACTTGGGTCTTCTGCCAATTGCGATAACTATAACTAATTTTAACATGGCTGCCTAATGTATGCTTCTTAAATAGTACCCTCATAGATGTGCAGCATGTATATACATAACCGCAACACCCAATATGCCGGCTATATAAACCCTGTGTTAAAAATGTGCAAAATTTTAACTTACAGTCTTTCTGGCTGAGAAGGACCGTAGAAGCCCTGGATGCTTCGTTGGCGATGAAGGAGGACTTGGATGCCCTCAGGAGGCCACCTCCGAGTTGCCTAAGTGTACTCAACATTTTCAAAAACTTAGACTTTTTACGGTGATGAAAAGGACAATGCTGTTAGGAAAATGACGATCCACAACTCCTTGCTACAGCACACAATAGTATGGCGGCCGTATCCTCCTCGACTGAATGTGCTTAGGTATAACCACCACGGACGGAATCTGGAATGGCAACCAAAAACCAAATACACTTTAAAACATAGAAAAATACAGAAAGTAGTTCTATAATCTACACTCTGAAGCTCTTCGATATATGCTTTGAAGATATATAACTTGAAAAGAAAAATGAGGAGTCATATGATATCGAAGTTATCAATACTCGCTCGTGAAAAGGCTCGGAGAAGATCTCGTTTAAAAAAACAAGAGTCGGCAACTCACGTTTGCTGATGGTAAAAATATAAAAATACATACCTCTTTTTGTTGTTTTGCACTTATCGAGTCGCAATTTTGACGATGATATGCTTCTGATCATCCAGAAGAAATATGAAAGAACGGTTTTGGCAAGCGAAACTTGTTTAGCACTTATACTGAAAAACAAAAATTAGAAGTCGTTTCTAAAATTGTTTATATATTCTTCTATATCATAATGAACTTTATTGTTTATAAAAACTTTTCTTGTCATCATTTTAGTTGCTAGTTGCGTTGCGCCAGTCACCAAATAGGCAGAAAGTTGAGGGTTGGTAATCACTGAACATTAGCTAAAACTGGAACAACACTAATTAAAAATGACAAGTCGAAATTTTTTTTATTTATCAATATTTACGGGCGATTTGAAGGGTTCAATGTAAAATGTTTGAAAACTGATCTGAAAATCTGAGAATAAATCTACACACTAACATTAGTATTTATGTTTCAATTAAAATTACTAACCAGCTAACCTTATTTATCTGACTGACCAATTGACCATATGACCACGAGTTAATGAGTAAGCAGTATGAACCGTATGAAAAACCGTTAATATTTGATATTATTGCATGAGCGACTAACGAAACTAAATAACTCAAGATTTAACAATCAATAACACTAATCAAAAATCCCTACAAATCAAATTAATTACTAGAATTGGTAAACTTCAAAAAACAATTCAAAAAGTCAACAATTCTTCACCTTTTGAGTGCCAGAAAAGAGTTTATGACTCCGAATGTGACTCAAAATTGAAACTACTAAATCTAAAGTGCATCGCAATTCGGNAAAAGAGTTTATGACTCCGAATGTGACTCAAAATTGAAACTACTAAATCTAAAGTGCATCGCAATTCGGCATTTGCTTTTTGGGGTAACCTGCAGAAGTCGTGTTAAGATAGACACAATTGGTTTAGCCATTGAAAGTTTCTTGCAATCTCATAAAGACCGCCAGCTTAAAAACAGTGCAAAGAAAATGCCGAGTTTGTTTTGATCAGGATTGTTTACTACCGCAAACAACAAACCATGTTTCTTTTCTTGTGATGCATCAGTTATTTCTTGTCACTGCAACTGGTTAATTATTTTAGGCAATCGGCCGACTAGGCCAGTTAATCTAGTCTACGTACCTACTAAACTAAAGGAAGCAAGATGCCAGAGTATTAAGGAGGAAACACAACTGCCATTCTTGTGACTGTTGAACTCTATTTTTAAAATTTAGTTAGATAATAGCAGGGCACAGGTCCTAGTCCTCAGACGGGAATCGGGTATTTTCTTTATCTGGATAAGTGGAGGATTTGCTGAAGAGGTTTGAACTTGCTTGCCTATGTATGACTTGATAAGTAGTTGTAATTAATAATGTTTTTAATTGCAACGTAGTGTACTGCGTTACTTAACCAATTTTATTGATTGTTGTGGCATTACTGAAAACTACCACAGTCTGGGTTAATACACGTTGTTTTATTTTAGACTGTTTCCAACACCTTGCACCTTTAACGCGTGTAAAACTACGGTTAAATGCAAATCGTGTGTAGTTAGTTTTTGTGTTAGTGGAATGTTGTTGATAAATGAAGTTTTACACGCAGTAGTAAAGTTGAATATTTAGTGTTTGTGAGCTTATCAAGTTTAAGTAAGGTCACAATGAATCCTGTTGGTGGTAATCCGCACATGATGCTACCAGGTGGTATATTTCCTGGAGCGGGCATGTCTGGACCACCTACCCAGCCTCCCGGTCCTGTACCATTTGGACTACCCCCAGGTCTTCCTCCGTTCATTCCAGGAATGCCTGTACCAGGAATGGGGATTGGAATACCTCCACCTACTAGGTAAGCTTTGCTTTCACACTGCTTGTAGTGTTAGGTGATGACACTCTATTTAAAATACACTTTTCTAACTTTCAGTGGAATGCCAGGCGTAGTGGCACCACCGTTGCTTCCAGGCAGTGCGCCCCAAATTCCAGTCACAGCCGCTCCTCCTCCAATGACAACGTCAGACTGGACAGAACACAAATCTCCAGAAGGAAGGATATACTATTACAACGGAAAAACTAAACAGAGTTCTTGGGAAAAGCCGGACGATTTGAAAACTCCAACCGAAAAACTTCTCGCCCAATGTCCATGGAAAGAATACAAATCTGATGCTGGGAAACCTTACTACTACAATGTAACTACAAAGGAAAGCAAATGGACTATTCCTCCGGAGTTAGACGAGATCAAGAAGAAAATTGCTGCTGAAAGTCAGGCAAAGGCTCCGGCAACCAATGTCGCCACTCCTGTAACTACAGTCGCTCAAATGGTCTCTCAAATGCAGGCCTCGATGAATTTCGCAGCGGTTGGAATGGCAGCTGGAGTTCCACCTTCGATGGTTCCTCAGTAAGCTTTCACAAGTTTATTCTGTCCATATTCCTTAAATCTAAATGTATGTGTAGTACTGATGGAATATTTTTTATTTCCTAAGGATGATGCCAGCATTTAGGCCTGCTGCGGTTGATCCCGGGACACTTGATGACTCCAGTAGACAGAGCGTAGGTATGGGTTCAGTCACTGACGAAAACACAGTTGCTGAGTCGAATGTATCTGCTGAAGACACAGGCGACAAAAGCGATAGTAATCAGAGCTCATCTGAGGAGGAGGAAGTAAAGAAACCGGAGGTACCTCAAGTAAAAGATAAAAAGGAGGCAACCGAAATCTTTAAGGAGCTACTTCGCGAAAAAGTGCGTATGAATAACTTCATTCATGAATCAATAACGTAGTATTCGAATTGCGATAGAAAAATTAAGATCAATTTTGTTACTATCTTTTGTAGAATGTTCCAAGTAACGCGACATGGGAGCACGTCACCAAGTTATGTATCAGGGATCCGCGATTCAAAGTATTTGAAAAGAATAACGAGCGAAAACAAGCATTTAATGCTTATAAAATTCAGAAGCAAAAGGACGAACGAGAAGAAGCCAGACAGAGAGTTAAAAAAGCGAAGGAAGACTTTGAAGCATTTTTGTTAAACAATGAAAAAATGACTAGTATTACCAAGTACTATCGATGTGAGGAGTTGTTTGGTGACATG
>JAAXOA010004283.1:0-10459 GCA_036561885.1 Salina celebensis
GGTGCCAGTGACATGAAAAGCGCTACTGTGGCAACATTGGAAGCTATACGGACATTGAAGAAAAGCGGATTCCAACCTGAGAGAACGATTCACGTCACAGTTCTTCCTGATGAAGAAGTTGGAGGGTTAAGGGGTATGCAACCATTTGTAGATTCAGTGTACTTCAAAGAACTCAATGTCGGGATTGACATTGACGAGGGCGGGGTTAACCCTGACCCGGATACATTGAAGATTTACTATGGAGAAAAGTCGCCATGGGGTAAGTATTTCTGAAATCAAGGCAAAAGTATAGCTATTAAGAACTTTACTACAAAAACCATTTATTGCTAGAATTCCGTGTTACTGCCGTGGGAGAGGAATCACACAGTTCAACACTACCCGAATACACATCAGGCCAGCGACTGGAGGCAGTTGTAAACAAACTCATGAACTTCCGTTCTGAGCAACTAAAGAAACTGAACGACTCCAACTTGACCTTGGATCAGATCACCTCTCTGAATCTTGTCGGTCTTGGAGGTGGAATTTCACCAAACGTTATCCCCGCTCGGCTTTGGGCTTCCTTCGATATGCGAATTAGGCGTACAGACTATAACTTTACAGACATCCAAAGTCTCCTTGACGCCACTGTTGCAGAAGCAACAGCACTTGGCCCTGTGGATCGTCCAGTTTCTATTGACTTTTCTTTGAAATCTGAAGAAACCGCTCAAACAGTCGCGGACAGTTCAAATATTTGGTTTACTGTTGTTCAAAGTGCTTGCAAGGAAATGTAAGTTTATTTTTTGCTATACAAAGTCATAATTCGGTACAAAAGCTTGTGCTTAAAGTTATTAACTATTTTAAAATAATATTTCTAGGAATATATCATGCCCGGCTGCATTCGCCTCTCCCGTCTCCGACGCCCGCTGGGTTAGAACTGCTGGCATTCCTGCGTTTGGAATCGGTCCCTTCCTTAATACACCCTTTAAGGCTCACACAGTTAATGAATTTATCAATGAAAGCGAATATCTCAAGGGAATCGAGAGATATCAAGTACTCATACGTCACCTGTCGACACTTCCACACTCTAATGTTGATGACCAACCATTACCACAGTTTACATTTTACTCGTAACTCCATACATATTTCATACAATATAATATTTGTAGTTTACAAAATTATTTATCCGCTAAGAGAAGTGTTACAGTAAGACTGATTACTTGTTGTAAAGCGTTTAATAAAGTTGTCCTTTTCATGTTAAAAAATATTCCATTTTTAACTACAATCGGTGGAAGCGAGCGCAAAACTTTTCTTTCAATTAATTTCAATCTCATTCTGCCCCAAACCATTTTGAATTTATCTGAATCCTCTGAAACAATCATGGTAAATGAGTAAATTCCAATGGTTAGGAACATCATAGTGATATCCAATGATGCAAACATAACAACCAAAGCTGTTGGGATTTTTGCATGAAATTTAACGCAAACGTAGCTAGTTGCAACATTAATTGACGCGCCAATCATCATTGTATACGGGAATAAGAGTATTCCAAAGTTGTTATACTCCTGAAAGAAAATTTGCGCTTGAGAATAAACTAATTTACATCTTCCAAAGGACTGACGCGCAGGATTGTGAACTTCACTGAAGATAAACTTGGACTCAAAGAGAAGGAGGCAAATGAAAAGCATTATATGGGCTAGCTGAACAAGCGCTACTAAACCTGTGCCCGCCATGTATACAGTTCCAATCCATGACCACACAGAATGCTTAGGATTCCCAGTAAAATGAGCGAAAAGTTGCGGTGGAGTGGAACTACACACAAACGGTGTAAACGCGATAATTAATATAATAGCTACTAAGCCCCCAATAATGTTGTTGACGACAAATTCAAAAGCTGCAATAGACCAGGACTTCTGAGATTGTTTCTGGCGTTTAGTGTACAAACGCTTTGCTTGGTTCAATAGCCAACAAATTGAGGAACAGCAGTGATTTTGTGTCCAAATAGACACCAAACTGGCAGTGAATAGACCGAAGTTAAGACTATTTAACACTACGTTGAGAATCTTTAAAGTGTACTGCTGGAGAAAGTTAGACAAGGGGTATGACACTGAGTGCGACCATTTAGACAAGGAAAGTCCGGAAAGAGAAGAAAGACAAATCAGAACAATATTCAGGTAGACGAAGTTCGTGGTTTTTGGCATTTTATTAACTTGACGAAAACTTCCAGATTTCAAATAGACAATTTGAAGCGGACAGATTTTCTGAAAAAGGTGCAGTATTCGGAGCACGGATTGCCACATTTTGGGTAATTTACAGAAGGATTTAAATTCTAAAACTGTTAGCCTCTGGTAGTTTATAGAACCAAACCAATAATCAAATATGTAAAACATTTAAAATGTCTGTCCAAGAGGGTGTAACGTGTGACTTCCTGACGTTCACGCCTACAAGAAGAGTGGGCTTCGCAAACAATTGCAATTTACTAGGCGGATCTTTTCAAATATTTAACTTTCGTTGTTCTCTTTTCAAAAATTATACTCAATAGCAGGGAGTAGTTTAAAAGCGTGAAAAAAAGTTTCAACATTCCGCCAGACGCGTTCTTTTAATTTGATTAAAAATATGTCAAGCTACTCGAACGCCATAGCGGTATCAAGGAGCTATAGAAACTCTACATGAAAACCTTTGTGCAAAGAGCAAAGGTTTTCATGTAGAGTTTCTATAGCTCCTTGAGCGGTATCATTAAAATTGGAAATGTACGTCCGCGTCGTATAGATAGTGTACGTGAACTTACGGCAAACTATGCAAAGAGAAAATATGCAAATTTCTCAGCTTGTTACGTAGCCGACGATTTAAAAAATCGCGTTCGATAGAAGAAAAGGAGAACTAGTTTCTCATTCGACTTGGTGAGAGTTGTGCATTTCCAGATTGTTATTAACAAGGTTGTTTGTGGTATTTTTTTCTCAGGAAAGGAATTAAAATGGAAGTGGGTCATGTTGAGGAGTTTATGGAGGTGGAGGATGATCTCAAGAAACCGTGCATCAGTAGGAGCTTGGTTCTGCAGAAGCTGAAGGAGGGTGACAGTAATGAAACGTAAGTATTTTCAAAATATGTATAAACTAGTTTTGTCTTTGTCGTTCTATTAATTGATTTTGTAATGGTTTTCATATTTGTAGAATGGAGGTGGAGGTTGATTCAGCGAAACCAGAGGAAACACAGTCGACGACGCAGCTGGACGAATCTTCTCAGAAGAAAGTTGATGAAAGAATCGGTTGAGGAAACGGTTAAGAAAGAGGAAACCGATATGTGGGTGGATTTTTTACACGACAACGGCGGCAAGGATTCAGCGTGGATAGCTCCACCTGAGTGGTTCAAAGATGCTCCGTTCAGGTCTAACTGGAACAAGGTCGCGCTTGACAATTTGTTTGTGGAAATTCGTCATCCGTACGAGGAAGAGTTGGCAGACCGTCGTGGACAAAAAATCTACGCATTGGCTGAGATCCGTGCTTATGCTGGATACTACGCACTAGTCAAGTACATCAACGTTCCCGGGGATTCAAATCCGTCGATCTTGGCCTGGTGTGTGTTCCCAGTTTCTGAAATCAAACCATTTGGATTTAGCTACAGCAACAATTACTTAATTCATCCAATGACGAGGGACCGTCTCTCCAACCAAGAACTTGGCAAAGCCACTGCGGCGATGCTTGGAACGATTCCAGTTGGACAGCCGTCATTCGCAACTATCCCAAAAAGCTTTGAAAAACGACTGAAGAAAGAATTCAAACGACTTCCATCCCGTTTCAAATTGAATGAATACGTCGAAGCAATGGACATGACCCGCATTCACAGGTATGTGTACGGTCAAGTTGCTGTCGTTGCAGGAACCCGGATCTTTGTCAGATATCTAAATGGAAGCAAGGAACGTAGCGGATTCTGGTACCATCAAAGTTCATCAGTAGTTCATAAGCTAGGATGGTGTCAAGAAGTAGGCACACAAATTATCGGAAATCGCCCGGACGTATTATTTAGCCCCAATCTCAAAGACGAATACGACTATCCGCAGTATTCCCCCGGAATGAGGATGAGTGAAAACGTCGTATTCGAAATACGTCATCCAAATTTTCCCTACAAGTTTGTTCCAGGATATTGTGTCAAGGTGTTAGGTCACGGGTACATACGTATCTGTACGGACTGGACTGATCCAAAACAGTTGACAGAAACTATTATTCATGTCACCAGTGACTATCTTTTACCACCGGGCTTCTGTAAGAAACACAACATCCCTTTTAAGAATGATCAGAACAACAAGGAACTTACTTTCTGGCAACAAGTGGAAGCCTCACACGATGGAAGCATCGTGTTTGTCCCACCAGTTGTAGACAAAAGGCCAAATCCTTTCCGGTATGAATCATTAGTAATATTAAAAATACAAATTTGCAAATTTATATCATAATTCGTCGGGTTTATGGAGTAATCAATATAAATGGTTGGTATGATTTATAGGAAAGGGGGTAAGATTGAGACTGTTGATGTCATCGCTCCATACAAGATTTATCCTGGAACTATTGTTCAAGTTGCTGAGCGACTGTTGAAGATCCATTTCGATGGACGTAACCGTAACGATCCAAAGTCATTCCAATGGATTAGCTGTGATTCTGGGGCTATTTACCCAGTAGGATATGCAGCAATGATGGGATTTGCTACCAATGGGAAACCGGATAAACCGAATCTAGCAGATCATATTACTTTCACCTAGGAGAATTTAATAGTGGTAACGCTTAATGACATCATAAATGTCGCCGATTTATGTAAGCTTGATTATTGTTCTGTTGTTATAGATTAAAAATTATCATTGAGAATTGGTAAGTAAACGTAAGTATAGTCTTCTGAACTCATGGTATCCACGATTTGAATAAGTTTAACTTAAATTGGATTTCGATGTGGAATGTTGCTTTAAGATCGAATATGCGGTGTTGTTTGACGATTATCTCATAAATAACATTTTCAACTTTGTGTACAACTTTTTTGTTTCTAAAAAACGAAAATTCTTCATCTTGTCTTTGTTCTTCTTTCTTTTGCGTATCTTCTCATTAAAAGAGATCACCTTTTGTTTCACCATCCGCCATATGTCGAGTGACCAACTCTTATCCATACTCATTTCCTACGGTGGTCAGCAGTACAGCAACCTTTCAAAGAAAATTTCTTGTAACACCTGACTCATTTCTTGACCATTGACCACTCTCTTGTTTGTCGAGATTTTTTAAGTCGAGTTTTACATACTACTACGTATTAAAAACTCCTTTAGACTTTGAATTTCTTTTTACCTTGCAAACAACTCATGGTCACAGTCATGGTCAATCAGATCTTTTCTCATTCCGCCACTAGTTTCATAAAAAATCTCTCTTCGCCAGCTGGCAACCCAAAAGATTCTTTTCCATTGTTTCACTTAGTCCCTTGACATTTTTCCTTTGTTTTCCAGTTTTCTGATCAGCAGGGCAATTATTAAATCTCTGCCTCGTTTTAAAAGGTATTTTGCACTTATGCTAATGTTTCCCCCAGATGTTGACCATATGCCTTCCTTTAAATCTCACAATTCAGTCCCGTATTTTTTACTGTCTTTTTATACAGTGGTCAAAGAGCAGACCATATTTTTCGTGGAACAAAGAACTGTGGACAAGATTTTCAGGTCTTGTTTCTTTTTTACTCATTAAATTGTCGCCAATCATGCATCACCCATAGTTTTGATAAGGTATGGACATGCATATAAAATCAGATTTTTTTTGCACAATTATCTCCCGTTTACCATATGGCAAAAAAAGATCCGATGAATGAGAAGTGTTGATCAATGCCCTATTGAATGGGATCTTGTTGACCCTCTTTGTTTGCATGCAGATGGCAAAAGCATCTTACAAGATGCCTGTATGGAGCTCTCTATAGAGATAATGATTCTGGCCGAATTGCTTTTCGTGGGAATGCACCTGCTCTGCACAGCAGAAAAAAATATATATCCATGGCATTGACTTAGGGATGACGAAGTAGTAAAAAATCAAAATTGTTGAACCCACATTGGAATAAACATGTTCTTCAAATTTCATTCAAAATGTCGGTTCAATTTTTTTATGGATATATTTTTACCAATAAGTTATTACTATGTTTTGGGCTCGTTGTTACAAAGACAGCGCAAAAGGGGTTTGCATGATAATTGAAAGAAAATAGAGAGGTTTGTATTTGTTAATTTATTTCCAATCAGGTTTAATTACTAGCTTCCTTTTTTTCTCATAAGTGGTCCACATGTTTTTTCACTAATCCGTCACTAATGAGTCAACTAGAAAAAACCAAAAGTGTCTATTACGTGAAGAGTGTTTTGTCTATTTTCACAAACCGCTTCATATATTTTCTTCCTTTAAATGTTCATTTCCGCTGAAGAAAAAAACCATGCAAGTGTCATCCAGACAATTTGGAATCAATTAAGAAACACTGTCCACTAAATTTTTTCCCGTCGCCACTGTGGAAAAAGAATCTTTTTTTCGTCACACACGCATTCATTTATCAGTTTACTCCATAACCGGACGTACAAGATTATCTTTTACCATAAAAACTATCATTCTTTGTTTACCCACTGCCATGGATCATCACAAGATAATCCATTTTCTCAACAGAAAGGAATCTCCTCTGACGAAGTATATTTTGACCAGACAAAACGCATCGGATATCGGATTAGCTGACAGATTACTCGTAAATACATGCCCAAACGCAAACAGATTTTCTTTTCCAGCGTTCTCTACCCTTTTCATCTTTCCCCGTACCCTTACAAGTGTTCAGCCAAGTGGATACTCGTCATAAAAAAAGACACGTCTCGGAGTTGTTATTCTTTTGCATAGTTCCACATCTGATTCCCATTACTATCCAAAATGCATCTATAGTTTTTAAAATCTATATCGTCTTGTTGATTTTAAATACCACGAAGACTCTCAAGTCACGAACAACGCATTCCATACCGAGTTTTTCTACCACACACAAAATAACAAAGTAAAATCTCTGTTCTGATCCGCCATATCAGCCACCTGCATAATCATAAAAAAAATTATTTTGAAAAAAAGAGCATAAGATTATATTTTTTCCCCATCGGTTTTTTGAATCACGTCAAGAACATTATTCATCTATAAAGAAAAAAAAGAGTTGGAAGGCATGACTTTTTTTGTTATAATGACGCTGACTACATAGTGGTCCTGATCTCCTTCTTCCTTCATCTCACCTGTCCATACTTCCTACTGATCATCATCACCATAATCACATTAATAATTGTATTAGAGTCCATGTAGGCTAGCTGTAAAAGATTCTTTCTTAGAGATTACATTAGCCCAGAAGAAAATGTAATCAGAATGCATAATCATTTAATAACGCACACCTGCATTCCCCTCGTCTTTTTGGGGTTGTTCACATGTAGTAAAGATTGATACCTGAGATACGATAGAATCTTATTTGTTACGATTTTATAACGTCCTTGCGGAAACAACCCCGTAACAAACACTCAGCAATGTATGTGGTCGCGTTGGGGCTGTAGTTGTGATTGACATTTGACTAATTCTTTACAGGTTTTTTATAGCAATAGCTATCGAAATTCCGTCACATCCACATCTCCTAATCCGTTAATAATCCGAGATCATTAGTGGTCTCATAGTGTACTCCTTCGCTACGAAATTAATGGTTATAAAACCGTCTAATAACCAATATTATTGATCATCTCTGAAAAAATATGAATGATCAGTTGAGCTATGCACCTGGCCAGTTAAAAGCGCAGCGTGACATCGTCATAGTTTCGTTCCCGTCTTATTCAAACAGAATTCTTTGAAAGCGCATTTTGCGTTTTTTTAACAGTGCACAGGTGTACAGAATATATTTTTGTGTGAGCAATAATCTCTTCTGAATTTTAATTTTTCAAAGGATCGACAAGTTTTTTTTACGTATTATTTTTCTTAAAAAATTCATAACCCCTTTTCCTAACGGCCATGCACGTTTCATATTGCATCACATCAATACAACAAAAATTGTTTTTTCTCAAGGAACTATTTCATTTGGATATGCGTTTTGGCAAACTTGTTCGATTTTCAATTGATTGGCAGTAAAAGGCGCCTGTGTGTCTGCTGCACACCTGGATCCCTCACGGGATTTCTTCACAACGGCAAAAACATCGACTTTTTTATATGACTTATCTTATTCTGATTGGATTTTCTAGTGCAATTCTTGTTGGAATGTGTGTACACAAAAGATCCTGTTGTTGGGCTATTGTAAAAGTAGATCTTATTTAAATTCTTCTTTTGATAATGGTTTTTATTAGTGTGGCACTTCATGTGAGAAAGATAGAGCACAATAAACCAGGGCAGCGAAATTCAATTTTTTAATCCATGCATGGAATATTGTAAAGAAAGAAAATGATCATCATCTTTTTTGATGCACACAGGTGTACAAAGCTACAAACATGGCTCTTCTTTAAAAATTTATTCTTGAGGACTCATAAGAGAGAGAAAAAAGTGATTGTAAAAGAGTTTGACATGAGGAGAGTCAGTTATGCAGTGCAGAGAAGCCGTCATGCATCGTCATTGTTTGTATTTCCATTCTTTTTGTGAAGATGACGACCATTTTGAAGAGGATGACGATGATTACCATCACCAAACAAAATGTGATGGGCTTTAGTATGTAGAGAAGCACTCTTTTTTAGCCAGCACCTACTTTTTTTGGTATGCACACCTGTTCAATCCCGCCTGGTATAGAGAGCTGAGAAAGATTTTGTAGAAATGCTTATTTCAAAGAGATTTTTGACTTTTTAAGAGCATCCTCCTCCTCTTCATCAACAATCAGTGGAGGGAGTTTATCTGTTTTTGGAGGTGGAAAAAATGAGCCACGCCAACGAAAAACAATAAAACATACTACATATTAATATGAAAATCTTAGGGGCAACGTGAAACAATCGGAAACGGGAAATTGTCTGTATCAAAGCAATTGATTCCAAGAGCCATAAATGGAACTCAGATTTGGTATGAAACGGTGATCATTGTAAAAGAAAAAAAGTAAAATAATTTAAATAGCTTGAGAGCAAAAAAAATATCCTTGACTCATCTCTCTAAACAACACTCAAGCCTGATTGTAGTTGGCACTTTAGGATGTTCTCTTATCTTAAAAGGCTTTTTGTCAAGTTTACCTGTTCACTTATAAGCTTCTCAGGAGACAAACCACACAGGTATGTAGACATTCCTGTCGGCGCCAGAGAGTCGATCATGCACCTGCACCACAGTCATCCTCCTCAGCACAGATCAGTTTTTGATGCTTGTTGTTGGACGGGTCATCTCACGACCTTGCATTGTTGCCGAACCATTGCTATTCTCTACTACTGTCACTTGACTCTATCGCATCTCTCACACTTCATCTTACCTATTGTTGTATAATAACCCAAAACGTCTGATCGTTTTCATCTTTTAAAAAAAATCTATCTTGTATATGTTTGTATTACGTTGTTATTCTCATTTTTTTGCATCTTAAAAAGATTTCGCATTGTCATCTCCGCTCCGGAGCAACAGGTTTTTCATGAAGATTACTACTACCAAACGGCTGTTCTAATAATGCACACCACTAAAAAAATATTTAGCAAACACGCCTTGCCACTTGACTTGCTGTTTTTGCATAATGAATGTAAAAATATATTAGGCATTTTTATACCTGTTAAGAATAAGACTTTGCATTAGGCTCTTATTTGAACAGGTGGACACAGGTGTTTCAGCGTGGCCGTTGGTTTATTCTACGCAGAGATTTTTTTTTCGCAAAACGACAATAAAGAAAACTAAAGCCTTATAGCTGTGTTTTTTTACACAAGAATGTATGGGCTTGGCGCAAAACTCGCTGTGATTGGAAATGCTAATCAGTAAAAAAAATGTCATAATTAGCATAAACTATCAGAAACCTATTATATCTGACAGGATAGTAGAATGAAACTACAGTGGCGGTTTAAATTATTTTACTTGGTTATCTATCAACCAGCAATTAGAGAAACTGTGCGGTTAAAAAAGGTGTGAAGAAAAGTAATCTTCACAGTTTCTATTTTCAAGTACGGTGGTCTACCATGGAGCGATGATGAAAAAAAAGGAGCTCTGTGTTTTTTTGTTTCTGATCTTTTTGTGATCTGATTATTACGTTACTTGTAAGATATTTTTTTCATAGGGTCCGTGTTAAACTTGATTAAGTCTCGTATCAAGTTTACAATTTATTGGTTTCCATTCTGCTCATCGTCTCCTTCATTACGACAACAACACCTTGGTCATAAATAGGAATAATAAAAATAACAACAATTTTATGGTATTGTACGTACAAGCCAATAATGGCACTATGTTAGTTCTGCGAAAACGTAATTCGCGAAAACCGTTTCTGCCCAAGGCATAGCTGCGAAAACCATAGTTGCGAAAAGTCAAACCCGCGAAAAGTCATAGCTGCGAAAACA